>NIVC01002999.1:0-126607 GCA_002269645.1 Macrostomum lignano
TCAAACAACGGGCGCAAATGAGTAAGGCTTACCGCAAGAACTCGACCGAGCCTCTGTATAGGAAGTCTTCGTATTGCTTCCTCTTCGGAGCTTCTCCTTCTGGAGTCTTGTTGTTGGCTCCGGGTCCGCTTCGGACCACTTGTATTTATAGGCAAACGGACCCTCGCGAGGTCGTCCATCACATTTTCGTAAATGTCAAAGGTCGCGCTTTGGTGGCTGTCAAGCATGACAGGGTAGAAGGTTAAGCAACTGGTCTAGTGTAGCGCGCATGATTGGTTACCGTAGCTGGGTTAATTGAGGCTTTCTTTGATAGGTTCACCCGGTGCAGGCCGGATGATGAATCGCAGGTGGGGTTTAAACTTGACAATTGTAGGTCACACGTGATTGGTCGGCTGCTAAAATAGCATGTTCGAATTTTCTTTCTTGTGATTGGTTGATTAAAATATATCTGTGATTCAGTACTTGTTATTATACATGCTACTTACTATACTACTGAATAAAACTTATAAGTAGTATTTTAACTGTTTTATGTCTTTTTTACGAGAGGTAGAAAACTCTACAAAACTTCACAGTAGCAACTCGGCCCGCTAAAGGTTTGTGTCGCTTTTAAGCTTTCTTCTCTCCCGCTCTCTCTTTTTATCTCTCATCTCATCTATCTTGTTAATCTCTATCTATTGAATTGTATTGTATTCTATCTATCTATTGATCTCTATCTATCTCTATCTCTTTCATTGAGTTGTATCTTTTACCTGACGTTTGAGCCAAGAAAGCTCGTCAAGCCCTGTCCAAGATATTACTTAAACACCGGTAGGGTTCAGAGTAGCCCGAATCAGTGGAATCCTGGCGGAATCTTGCGTCTAAAGTACGCCCTGTTTATGACCCACTACATGCCTGATAGCTAAAAACCAAGCCCGTTGTACACAACCCTGTACGAGTGTTGTGTTATCCTATGATAGTCATGGGTCAACAGGATGAACAGAGTTGCTTACATCCTCGCTACCTTGGTGTTGACTGTCGTCTTCTCGATTTTCAGCAATGCTATCCACCTCGAGAATGAACTAACTAGCAAACGACAACAATAACGGAGGTTTCAACATAGCTTATCTAAACAATATGAATTAGCTTTGTTAAAATCCTGTTTTTTTACATATTGCAGGCAATCACTGCCGTGTTTCGGTACCTGGCCATGCTTCGAAAGCTTGGACCGCAAGAGTGGTTGTTCGAGGAAGCTCGCCTAGAAGGCCAAAAAGCCCTCGATGTCGGTCTAAACGACTGGGAATACTATCCATTTGTTCGCAGCAATATCTGCCTTCAGCGATATCCGATGCAGGATCTGCTGAGAGCGCATCGAGTGCCGTGCGACTACTCGCCAACAATAATATCCGACTTCTTGAATTTGCTGACTCCCGACAGATGCAAAGTGTACGTTTTCGAAGCTGGCGTCAACAAAAACTGTCCAAGTAAGTGCTTGAGTTAATACGGTACAGAAATATTTTGCTAAGTATTCAGACTTGAAGGGAACAGATGAATGAAACAGCATGTTTTTTACAAACTAGGAACTTTTAGCTTTTGTTTAAATCTTCATCTTTTTAGATAAAAAGGTTAATTTTGACACAGTTCACACGTACAATGTATGTTGAGTGATCATGTCGATAATTTCGTGAAAGTGCATCAGGCTGCACTATTTTCAAGCACAAATATTTGAAAGTATAGGTATTAAGAAATCTAAGCGTCCACGTCCCCTCAAAAGGCTTCTTTCTAAAATCATTCCTTATTATAGCGTAGACCAACGATCATATATACAGATCTATCAAAGATCTATGGCGTAGACTTGTAAAACTCTTCGCAAAAGCGTCTGCTTATCCGAATTTTTTTGCTAACGTCCATCTGTATGTAGCTGTCTATGGCCAGTCCTGCCCACACTCCGGCGCGGTGCCGCACAGCGTCAAGAAGCTGGATCCCGACCTGCTGGCAGTCTGTAAAGCCGATTGGCCTTCACCAAGCATTGAATTCGACGCTGATCTGGGCTTTCCTCAGCCAACGCCTGTGGATTGCTTAGTAAGCTGGGTGCTTGTCTGAGGACTGAGGACTGATGACTGAGAACTTTTCGTCGATTAGTTAAAGTTATATAGATCACTTGTAGTATTTTTATTCCTCCAACATGTTTTTAGGCGGAGTCAGTGTCAATAAGTCAACAAGACGACAGTTCGGCATTGTCGCGCATTGCTCGCCGTCATGAAAAACTCCTAGCCTTGCCGTCATCTGACTGCTCATTCCGCGTCATTGAGCTGACAAACGGTGTCCAAGCTATCCTGGCCAGTCGAAACAGTTTCGGAGGCCAGGAGAGTAACGAAAAATCGCTTGTGTGCACCACCCTGGGCATTGGGAGACTACACGATCCGACTGACTTTCGAGGCTTAGCAGAGCTGTGCCATCGCCTCACACTGGTTGGATCAAATCGACGCCTCAAACATTCGATGGCTTGAACGACCTGCTGCTAGACAATAGTTGTGAAGAGAATGTTGAATATGCCATGGGGGTACACGATGACCAATCAGTGTACAAGTTTACTGTTCCAGCGAGTCTAATTCCGGAAAGCCTGTTTCGCCTAGGCTGTGGATTGGTCAATCCCGAAATTAGCAACGAAAGCGTCGAACGCGAGCTGCTGTCTGGTCAGTTCAGGCGCCAGATTCCAGCCCAGGACTGGTTGGAGCGCTGCTCGGGAAATCTCACCCATCCCTACAATCGAATGGCGAAAGGTGCCCAGAAAACTATTCGATCCTACACATCCGAGGAACTAAAAACTCGCTTGATTGCATTTTTCAATGAAAACTACTCTGCGAACTTGTTGAAGCTGGCTATAGTGGACAGCAGGTCTCTTGACGAGTTGGAGGTTAGTTTGCGAGCCGTATAAAAAAATCCTATTGGAAGTAGGCACACTAATACTCGCAAGTTAATAACGAAGCCTTCAGATATGCGTGGTTTAATAACTTTGTACTCATTGCAGAAACTGGTGGCAGCTCATTTTGGAAGCATGCGGAATTTGTCAATCAACCAGTTGAAGATTTCAACGCATCCGTACGAAGGAACATTGATGGGCGTAAAGGTAGGTGCTTCAGACTTTATGTGTGTATTTTTGTGTACGTTTAATAGCAGCAGACAAGGAGTATAGACTCGCAAATTAGAATGTCACATTAGAGAGCGTTCTTCTTGTTCAGCTTACATTGGTTCCCCGACCAGAAGTAGAACCCGAGGACGCTCTAACCTATGAACTCCTGCCTAAAATTACACAATAGCTTACATTGGTTCCCGACCACAAAAGTAGAACCCGAGGACGATCTAACCTATGAACCCCTGCCTAAAATTACACAATAGCTTACATTGGTTCCCGAACACAAAAGTAGAACCCGAGGACGCTCTAACCTATGAACTCCTGCCTAAAATTACACAATAGCTTACATTGGTTCCCGACCACAAAAGTAGAACCCGAGGACGCTCTAACCTATGAACCCCTGCCTAAAATTACACAATAGCTTACATTGGTTCCCGACCACAAAAGTAGAACCCGAGGACGCTCTAACCTATGAACCCCTGCCTAAAATTACACAATAGCTTACATTGGTTCCCGAACACAAAAGTAGAACCCGAGGACGCTCTAACCTATGAACCCCTGCCTAAAATTACACAATACACTTAACTAATCTAGGTTCGCAGCAACTGTCTGAGTTTAGGTCGAAAACTTTACATGGTTTTCCCCTTGCCGGAGCAAACAAAACTGCACTTGACTTCGCCGGACATGCTCGTGAGCTACTTGATCAACAACCGGTGCAAGGGGAGCATTAGCGACTGTCTCGAGCGGCGTCATTTAAGTACAAACGTGTTTGGACAACTGGTCAACAGAGGTTCTGTAGGCTTCGACTCCTACTGCGTGACTGTTTTCCACCAGAATAAAGAGTTGGAGATGGCAGAGAGTGAGAACAAGGTGTGTACGAATAGCGATTTACATGCGTTTGTTGCGTATACATTGTTGCGTATATCACACGCTGTTCTTTCTAGAGAAGTCGTGCGTCCGACGCTCTCATGTCACTCACGACTTGAAGGTCGGGGTTCGATTCCCGATCATACTGGAACAATTTTTGTCCTTTAGCAAGACACTTAACTCTGCATTGTTTCAAGTTCACCCAGCTGTAAAATGGGTGCCAGCATTAGGAGGAGCAATTAAGGGTGGTGTGTTGCGATCCCAAAGTTCTTGGACTGAACAGCCGTACGCAGCCTTCAGATGCGCCGCCCCAAAGCTTCGGCTGAGCTGTCGGTTGCACATAGCCCAATTAGGGAAGGTTTAATGAATTATTATGTTTTTATCCTCTTTAAGAAGAATCTGACTGTAAAAAAGTTTTCACAATGATCGACAACCTTCAATAAACTTCAATAAAAATCAGACGTACGCGTCTATTGGTTAAGATACCTTTAAAAAAATTTCACTATCGCAAGCTTTTAAGCTCATATTTTACAGACTCAGTAAAATACCACACTTATCTTCAGATAATCACAATAGTATTTCGCTATCTCGCAATGCTGCGCCAAATTGGTCCACTGGAGTGGCTCTACAACACTTTCCGCGTAGAAAGACGCAAGGGTCAGACATTTGACGACGAAAATTCTTCTACTGGGCCTCGTTGGAAGCTGAACCCGTTGCAGTACTACTGCGACCAGCTGCTAGAGTGCCACATGCAGCGCTACCCTCTGGAGAGCTTGTTCACTGCTCGGTACGCGTTGCCTGAATACTCGCCTCGGGCCATTACTGACTTTCTGGAATTTTTGAAGCCCGATAATTGCAAGGTGTTCGTTTCAGGCTTTGGCACAGACGAGTCTCATATGTGCACCTTTCTGTGTAAGTTGTCCTTTAATCTACAAAATGGTTACTAATTAAGTATCGGATAATTTAAAATCACTTATGACGTGATCTTCTTCGTTAGATTACTGATTATTCCATCCTTTCACCCGCAGCTCCTGATGGCAAGCTCTGCTGCGAGCCGGATGGCCCAAATTTCTGCAGTATGGAAAAGCTCAAACCGGAACTGATTGCCACCTGCTCAGCTGCTTGGCCTTCTTCATCGTGCGAGTTCGATACTGAGCTGAAGCTGCCAAAACAGAATCTGTTTTTGTGCTCCGATTTTAGTCTGAGGCCCGACGAGACAACTGATCAGGTCGGTATGGATTCCTAGCGGTGATGCGGTGGTCCAGATCTGTGTTAGGGTAGGTTAGGTTAGGGTAGTCGGATAGCTATAGTTCTAAGAGGGGCTTTTAGTGCTGCAGCTAATCAAGTCGACCGTTGAATCGCAGACAGAGTGGAAGCACACGCTCACACATGGTGTACAATGCCTATGACTTCATGGCTGAATATGAATTGCAAGAATTGTACGGAGGAGTAGTTGTGTTATTGTGTCGACTTTTTTAAATTTCAGCAACCACAAGGACCGCGGCTGCTACGATTCGAAGCCGGGCCGCACACACCAGCCGCTCGCTTCTGGTTCCAGCAGGATAACAGGCTCCAGACTCCGATTGTCTTCATCTCAGTCGATTTGGTGACTTCGCCTGAGCCGCTTGTGACCGACTGCGCCTCGTCCGTCATGCTGGATATTTTTGTCGTGCTCCTAGTCGACCAGCTCAACAGCCTTGAAAGCCAAGCCAAGCAGGTTGATCTACGTTTAAAAGTGTCGCGCAGCAAACAGGGCATTCAGGTGTGCTGCAGCGGCTACAGGCAGCCCCTGCCAAGTCTTGTGGCTGCCGCTCTGAGTCGGATTTTTGAGCTGAAGATTACGGAACATGCATTTCGTAAGGTGAGCTGTGCACAGTGTCTAACTAGAATTTTCCCGCCGACGAATATTTCCTGACGAGTTTGGCCTTGGGGATTCTTCTTAACTGCTCTGAACATATTTTTAAACGAGGCCAGCTGTTGAGGGGGCGCCAGCTACAGAGGGGGTGCCAGCAAACAGAGGGGACGTCAGCTACAGAGGGGACGCCAGCTACAGAGGGGACGCCAGCAAACAGAGGGGACGCCAGCTACAGAAGGGACGCCCAGCTACAGAGGGGGTGCCAGCTACAGAGGGGTGCCAGCTACAGAGGGGGTGCCAGCTACAGAGGGGGTGCCAGCTACAGAGGGGACGCCCAGCTACAGAGGGGGTGCCAGCTACAGAAGGGACGCCCAGCTACAGAGGGGGTGCCAGCTACAGAGGGGCGCCAGCTACAGAGGGGGTGCCAGCTACAGAGGGGACGCCAGCTACAGAGGGGACGCCAGCTACAGAGGGGTGCCAGCTACAGAGGGGACGCCAGCTACAGAGGGGACGCCAGCTACAGAGGGGGTGCCAGCTACAGAGGGGACGCCAGCTACAGAGGGGACGTCAGCTAGAGAGGGGACGTCAGCTACAGAGGGGACGCCAGCAAACAGAGGGGACGCCAGCTACAGAGGGGACGCCCAGCTACAGAGGGGACGCCAGCTACAGAGGGGGTGCCAGCTACAGAGGGGACGCCAGCTACAGAGGGGGTGCCAGCTACAGAGGGGGCGCCAGCTACAGAGGGGGCGCCAGCTACAGAGGGGACGCCAGCTACAGAGGGGACGCCAGCTACAGAGGGGACGTCAGCTACAGAGGGGACGCCAGCAAACAGAGGGGACGCCAGCTACCGAAGGGACGCCCAGCTACAGAGGGGACGCCAGCTACAGAGGGGGTGCCAGCTACAGAGGGGGCGCCAGCTACAGAGGAGGTGCCAGCTACAGAGGGGACGCCAGCTACAGAGGGGGTGCCAGCTACAGAGGGGGTGCCAGCTACAGAGGGGGCGCCAGCTACAGAGGGGGCGCCAGCAAACAGAGGGGGCGCCAGCTACATTGGGATGCATTAATTGCCTACATGGATCATCGGCTCAGCAAATATAAATTAATGGGTTATCAATCTCCTCATTGTTTCAGGCTCGACGGAAAATATCTGCCCTGGAGGCGCAGAAAACGCACAAAACGGACTTGTGCAAGTCGCAGCTTGCTATGCTACTAAATAGCGCCTGCTCTTGGCACTGGTCGTATCAGGATAAAAGAGTCGCTATTAACGGTATGTTTGCTAATATCTAAATATTCAATACAAAAATTCCAGACGAACTCTCTTCTCTACAAACCTTCACTTCAGAAACAACTCTGGAGAGCTTCATGATATTTGTCCAGCGATTCAGCAGTCAGATTCAGCTATCGTCGCAACCGCAACGTCTGGTCAGCGAGGACGAGGACGAAGAGGACAAACGAACTGACGCGGCTGTTGCCGTCATGAGCCTTTGGTCACGAATCTCCCTAGCCGAGGACGAAGAAGTCGTAGAGGAGAGCTCCGCGCTGCAGCAGACACTTCAGGAGGAGCAAGACCAGCAGCAGAAGCAGCAGATTCCGCGCCAACTGTTTGCCGAGATTCTCGTTTATGGCAACGCTACAGCTAAAGATGCTGAAGCAGCCAGTCAAATCATTTTGAACGCGCTGCCATCACCGACTCAGCGTACCACTGAGACAACATTTGAAGCAGTGAGGCGTCGAGTGTATCTACTCCCCAGCGGCAGCCATCACGTGCTCAGCTGACAATATCTGCTAATTATCAGAGGAAATCAGGGTGCGCTGTAGTACTTCAGGTGCCAAAACCGGTGCCAACTGCCGACACAAATATGGGCTTTGAAGACGCGATTAGACAAGACTGTTTGTTTTATCTGCTAATCGAGGTTTTGCAATGCCGCGGCGAGATGATCAATGACCCGTTGGATCGAGCTATAAAGATACTAATACAGAGAAATTATCACGCCTATGTTGTTACATTTGACGTTGTGGATTCACAGCACCCGACAAAGGTAGGCCTATGTGTGAGAGTAGTGAATTAACAATGTCACTGAACCGAAAGGGTAGGCCGATGTGTGAGAGTAGTGAATTAACAATGTCACTGAACCGAAAAGGTAGGCCGATGTGTGAGAGTAGTGAATGAACAATGTCACTGAACCGAAAGGGTAGGCCGATGTGTGAGAGTAGTGAATTAACAATGTCACTGAACCGAAAAGGTAGGCCGATGTGTGAGAGTAGTGAATTAACAATGTCACTGAACCGAAAAGGTAGGCCGATGTGTGAGAGTAGTGAATGAACAATGTCACTGGATCGAATCAGCTGCTTGTTTCCTATCGCTCTTTTTTCCAGATTGAAGAACAAGTGGAAAATTATATCGAAAAAATTGGCGATTACATTTCCTCTCTGTCAGAGGAGTCATTCCGATACTGCTTATCAAGCATGGAGAAATCGATGCGCAAAGAAATTCCTACTACTGTCCAGGAGCAGCACGATTCCCATTGGCGCAGCATCACTCACGGTGTGCTGCGCTTCGACCGGGACGCAAATTTGGCCAAGTGTTTAGACGCAGTGGTTGGAGGCATCAAGAAGGATTGTCTGCTTGAACTATGGCGGGTAAGTAGCAAAGTAGCAAAGTACCAATTTTTTACCAGCGTTTATCAGATTCAACTTGAACTTAAGTTGGAGCTTATATAATTAGTCTTGTATAATATATACCGTTCGCGCCGCTTCCAGTCCTGCTTAAAGCGGGGATCTCCGAACCGGCGCAAGCTGTGCATCCATCGAATCTCCAGGGCGGCTTTCCCCGACGGCATCAGCGAGGCTGACTACGCTGATTACCCGGTGAGTCCTGAAGCCATACGCACTTGTTGACTCTTGTAGCGTTGGATGCGTTCTCCTTAATTAATTCTCTAAAAAACTCTATTTCCAGGGAACCATCATACGTAACAGAAATCTTTTCAAGCAAAGCCTGCTGCTAAGTCCCTTGCCATCGGTACAGAATTTGCGTCCGAACTCTGATGTCTAAGCGAGACGCCATCGAGTTTCTTGGAATTTTGAATTTGCAGCAATAAATAAACAGGACTCAGTTCAACCTCAATAAAATATCGGTAGTTATACACTAATATTTACCGGTGAAAACATGCACGAACAACTTTGTCAATGTTTAATATGAGAATGGTTTTGCTCAAGAAAGCTCTTGTTTTCGGTTACCCTTGGTGTACTTACTTGTGCAGAAGACTAGCAAAGACCAATTATCAGATGGTAAAAGAATAAACCTATTTGTTCATTTTTACATAAATACGCTGTAGCCTTCGTTCACGGTGTAAAATTATTTTGACGATTTTTTTTTACAAATTTTGCTTTTTAAATCATTTTGTAACACAAAGATCCGTTAGAAGCTCCCCAGAAACGCCAGATCGTCAGTTAAAAAACTGAATTTAAGTATTCATGCTCATAACTAGCATCTGCAAAGTTATAGATACACAGATACTAGCATCGTAGATAGGACAGTACACCACATGTAGATGTAGAAGTGTTTGGTCTTACTCTAACGATCACCAAAGGAAAGGTTGTTAAATTTTTGTTCTATAATGTTGCCGATCCTCGTGGACATAAAGAGATGAATAAACTCCTATGTCTGCGCCAACAGGTCAACTCAACAGTGTCCAATGCTCTTTGTCGTATGGGTATTAAACAAGCCAAGCAAAAACTAAAATAATAATGAAGCCAAACAGTAGCCTGTAGCTGTAGTACTCTTCTCTTGACTTAACTGAATCAACTGCTGTAGAGGACGCAATGTGAAGATGAGAGCGAAAGGCAAAAGGTTGGCTTTCCTCGATTATTTTGTTGCTCCCTGTTTAGTGCTGTGAAGGCAGCAGGTAACAATTAAGGTAATTTGAGCGTAAATGCAAGGTTTAAATTTATTTTATTCTGAATACGTCATAAACTGGTGTTGAGCATGCAGCTCTAGTTCAAGAAAAAATCGGAGAGAAGTTTTCATTAGTCGCGTTATATCCTATCTAAACTGTACAAAGGTCTAGTTTAGTTTTAGGTCAGTTTTGGTGATAGATGTTTAATAAATTCTGTTGAAGCTAAAAACCAAAACTCAACATTCTCGATGTCTCCTAACCAACAAACATCTACTTGTGGTCCGAAGGGACAGCTAATACACTATTTTTTCACCTTGATATGATTGTCTATGGGCATAACTTGAAAAAACCGCATAGTCTTTCAATTCTTGCATAGCTTCAATTCTTAGAGCTCAAGATGCAACAGAGCCTAAAGCTTCCACAGCAGCAGTCGCCATCCCAGTCCAAGCAGCCTGAATCGGTAAATCAGCGACCAAGTGTCACAATGTCCATAAAAGTTCGCGACAACAATGTACCCTTAGTAAAAGGAATCGAAGCTTACAAGCACACAAAACGACGATGCCTGGAGCTGTCGAACGGTGCCAGTGTTCTTCTTATTAGCTGGTCAAACTTGGAGCAGATTCAGGGCTTCTTCGATCCCTACAGCGTGTTTCTTTGCGTGAACCTCAACATTGGCCGGCTTCACGACCCACCCGATTGTGTAGGCCTTGCCGAGTTGTGCCAACGACTGACGCTCTGCGGCTCCAAAAAATATCCGAACGACGAGCAGGCTGGTAAGTCAGTCAGTCCGTCTGAATCTGCTTGGCTAATTTCGCGGTGCGCTGTGGCTTTTTAAAATGGAACAGCATTTCAGCTACTAGCTGAAAGACCTAGTAGGGACGATTGACAATTCACCTGAACACCAAAATCTCGTTAACCGCTTGGTGATCAGGATGCTAGCACACCACCGGTACAGTATACGATCGCTACTCGTACGACGTACACGTTGCTCTGGTGCATCTATAACTGGTTAAAATGCCACGACGATTGATGGTTCAAGTTATTGAATCACTCTAATCGCAGTCTGTGCAGCATAACGGCGCCAATTTAGGCCCTCAAGCAAGGCTGACTGCTGTATGGGGTTTGTACGCTCTTAATTATAATAGGAATCATGATCGAAAGGACTGCAGTTATCATTATTTAATAAGAATTGATTGCACCTGTCCCGATTGGGCCGGTTGTGCAACTGACAGCTCACCCGCAGCTATTGCGTGGCGCATCTGAAGGCTGCGTAATGGCTGTTTAGTCCAAGGACTGGGAGGTAGCCACACACCCTCAATAACCCCAGCTAATGCTGGGTACCCATTTTACAGCTGGGCGAACTGAAGCAATGTAGAGTTAAGTGTCTTGCTCATTGCTCAAGGACACAAATTGTTCTAGTGGGATCTGGAATCGAACCCCGGACCTTTCATTAGGGAGTCCAATGTTCTAACCACTAGGCTGCAATCCAGTTAACATTTAGTAATGTTAATAAACATTGTTTAGTATAATATCCGTGTTTGTTTTGTACATTGTTCTGAAAAAAAGTTTTGGTGTATAAGAGATCCCTAGGGAAATCGAAATTTGGTTCTTACTCAAGAAAAAATGCGAGTTGCTGACAAAACTGCGCCTAATTTGCAGGTCTGCTCACGAAAGTTCAGAGAGAAAGCAGCTCATACTCAGAAGAGATCACAATCGGGCAGCCGCAACAAGAAAGCCATAGCAACTCAATATTGTCCGAATCATTCGATTTCGACCCGCTCGCTCGAATTGAGGTCACCGAGGATCAGACAATTTACACTTTTACCCTGGAAACCAACTATCAGTTGGAGATGTTTCTGGACCATCTCTGCGCCGGGTTGCAGTGTCCGCTGTTTAACAAGACGGCAGTGGAGCGGCAGGTGCAAATCTGGCAGGCAGTCTCTAAGACGAATGCGCCCTCCCTAATAGACCAGTTAGAGCACTGCTCGGGTGACGCCAAGCATCCCTACAACCGGCTGCACCGTCAAAGTGGCCGAACTGTTGATAAATTATCTACCGATGAGCTAATTAACCAACTGAAAGAATTTCACTCGAAAAACTATTCCGCTAATCTGTTGCGATTGGTGCTGTCGTATGCGAAGACACTGGACGAAATGGAGGTTGGTAAAAGTCGTTAATATGTGGTTGTAAAGATTACCATGGCTATAAATAAATTATGCACCAAATACTCGAATTGACAGGCAATGGTGCTGGAGTCTCTGGGTGGAATGCAAAATTTATCGCTTCCACGTATTCGCTTTCCTCGTCACCCGTACGATGGTACGGAAATGGCAGTAAAGGTAAAATTGTGCCGTAAGCCTGAAGCCAATTCTTTCAAAGTATTTCAATTTTTATTGCGCCAAGAGACACAAAAAGTTTATTAAAATAAAATGGCAACACACTAAAATTCAGCCACAAGCAAAGCTAGCGTTTTAAGATAGCGATAAACGCTACTGCAAAGAAGGGCGTCGTATGTTTTGGGCAGCCAATTTTGGGGTCATGTCCCCTTGACCAAAGATCATATATACACAAGATAGGCGACTTTTCATTAACCACTGGCCATAGAAGCTAATGTGAAAAATTTTGCTACTCGCGATAGCGCGAAGATCAACTACTGAACTCCATTTCGTCAGTAGTTTCTGCAGTGCGTGCGTCGTTATTAGTTTGATTGAGTAGTAGCTTTTATTTAATTTATGAGAAACAGCTAGGGAACCAGGAGCAGAGACTTTTGCATAGTATTGGATTAAAATTTGACCTTTTTAGAACATCCATTATGCATTGGTGTGTTTAAGAAGCTTTAAATGCTGGCTAATCAATTTTACCCTTTTGAGTATAACGCACGTCAGTAAAACAGTTTCAAAGTCCAGTGTTTACTATCGAAATGTCTATAAATAGCAACAGTACTTTACGTTTGCAGAAGGTCTTGATTGTTTATTATTACACTAATTACAATATTTCAGATATAATTGGCCTTATGACACATATTTAATTTTGCTAATTTTTACGTTTTCCCAGACATCGGAAGTCGTTTCCTTTTACGAGTATTTCATTGAACCCAAAAACAGATCCAATGAAAAAATTAAAGCAACAACATTAACCAAGTAATTATTCGAATAGAAAAGTTTTAATAGTACTACCAATAGTCGTTCAGAATGAATAATATTACTATTAATAAGCCAAATAATTAGCAAAGTTAAATCCGTGGGCTTTATTATATAATCTACGTGGTACTACTCACAAACATAATATATTAACGGTTTGATAGTACAATGTAGTAAAAACTGTTTTACTGCCGTGTACAGCTGATTTATAAGAAAATCTAGTATAGCGTCTTTCTACGTGTTCTTCATTCCTCTGTGCCCCCATGGCTACATGTACGCCACCACCAACAAATTCTAGGAGAAATGGTGATAAGACATTGAAAACCTATCAACTCATTCTCTAGGTTCGCATCAAAGGTAAATCTCTCGGTGGAATTTACATTGTGTTCGCACTGCCCGACCAGTCTACTAAGTATCTGTCGTCGCCAGATTTATTCTTAACCTTTCTGATGCACGTTGACGAGCGCGGCGGGTTGCAAGACTGTCTGCACAGATTCGGACTGGGCTATTGTCAGTGCCGACTGTTGCCTAGCGGCAATCTAGGCTTTGATTCGTACTGCATCGCCATCAAAGGCATGTGTAAAGTTCGCGATGCGGAGAACAGAGTGAGTAGATCTATATGTGCTCAGATTATATAAAGATTGGTCAAAATGCATATTAAATAGTCTCGCTGTAGAACGGAGAGGTGAACTTAGGTACGCGGAGTGGGGCTCAAAGTAAAGCTCGAATCACTGTGGAAATCTTACCAGACCAGTTCGGGACACTCGGCAGGGTTTCATGGTAGGAAGTTTATCAGACACATCACGAACTAGCTGGGACACTTACGAACAACTATGCGCTATCGTGAAAGGGGTTGTCTTGCGATTCAGAGCCATGAGGCTAATCCCCAAGGTACAGAACGTGTACATAACCTGACAAATAAAATATCAGGGCCGATGTACACCCTGTGTGAGAGCGTTTATGAGTTCCCAGTGCCTGCTTACAGTATTGGTACACTTGTATGGGATCAGGAGTCTGCAGAGTGGGCTGAATTGCTAAACGGCTGGTTGTAGGACGATGTAGCCAAACGCGTTGCACCATAATTAATGAATAATTAACAATAAATATATGCACTTGTTTCTGACCCGTGTAACGAATCAATACTAGACTTCCACGTATTATACATTTTCATGTACACCTGTTATATTTAGCGCTCCATTTGCCAACACGCAGGCAATTACAGCAGTGTTCCGCTACCTGGCCTTACTGCGCGCCGTTGGCATTAACGAGCTTCAACGTAGAGAAATTTGTAAAACGCACGAATTGACTTATAATCCATTTAGTTTGACCGAGTTCGGTCCGCCGCCCGAGTGCCTGCCGCGGCGCATGCAGCGATATCCGCTCAGAGACCTGCTGGTAGCTCGTTTTAAAATGTCAAACACCGGGTCCGGCGTGCTCGTGGAATTCCTTAGTAGCTTATCACCGGATCGCTGCAAAGTTTTTGTTTCCGATACCAATGCCAGCAATAGGGAAGGTGCAACCAGTCAGTGTAAGTGTGCATTTTTACCCAGTGAACCGACACACTTTACCAGCGTAATATTTTGCCATTACAGTTTGGAAGTGACAAAAACAATTTGAAAAACGTTGGCCATATATATTATACTTCAGTTGGTTGATCAGATGTTGTCAGCACTCATTTTAGCGCCGCAGGCACTCATTTTGGCGCGGCGGGCACTCATTTTAGCGCCGCAGGCACTCATTTTGGCGCGGCGGGCACTCATTTTAGCGCCGCGGGCACTCATTTTGGCGCCGCGGGCACTCATTTTGACGCCGCGGGCACTCATTTTGGCGCCGCAGGCACTCATTTTGGTGCCGCGGGCACTCATTTTGGCGCCGCGGGCACTCATTTTAGCGCTGCAGGCACTCATTTTAGCGCCGCAGGCACTCATTTTGGCGCCGCGGGCACTCATTTTGGTGCCGCGGGCACTCATTTTGGCGCCGCGGGCACTCATTTTGGCGCCGCCGGCACTCATTTTGGCGCCGCAGGCACTCATTTTAGCGCCGCGGGCACTCATTTTGGCGCCGCAGGCACTCATTTTAGCGCCTCGGGCACTCATTTTGGCGCCGCCGGCACTCATTTTGGCGCCGCCGGCACTCATTTTGGCGCCGCAGGCACTCATTTTAGCGCCGCAGGCACTCATTTTAGCGCCGCGGGCACTCATTTTGGCGCCGCAGGCACTCATTTTAGCGCCGCAGGCACTCATTTTAGCGCCGCCGGCACTCATTTTAGCACTCATTTTAGCGCCGCAGGCACTCATTTTGGCGCCGCAAGCACTCATTTTGGCGCCGCGGGCAATCATTTTGGCGCCGCAAGCACTCATTTTGGCGCCGCGGGCAATCATTTTAGCGCCGCGGGCAGTCATTTTGGCGCCGCGGGCACTCATTTTGGCGCCGCGGGCACTCACTTTGGCGCCTCGGGCACTAATTTTGGCGCCGCGGGCAATCATTTTGGCGCCGCGGGCACTCATTTTAGCGCCGCGGGCACTCATTTTGGCGCCGCGGGCACTCACTTTAGCACTCATTTTAGCGCCGCAGGCACTCATTTTGGCGCCGCAAGCACTCATTTTGGCGCCGCGGGCAATCATTTTGGCGCCGCAAGCACTCATTTTGGCGCCGCGGGCAATCATTTTAGCGCCGCGGGCACTCATTTTGGCGCCGCAAGCACTCATTTTAGCGCCGCGGGCACTCATTTTGGCGCCCCAGGCACTCATTTAAGCACCCGTTGGCGACGCCCCTGCCCCCTGCCCTTCATCTGACCCCACCCCCAACTAGAGATTAAAAGCTTTGTAATACATCGGTATTGGCGCAAAAGTAGAGAACTTTATAATCAATATCAATATACTGTAAATATTCGTAAACAAAGTAGACATCGTCATAAATATATAGATGATGTCAAGACACAAAAATGGAGTCAGAACACAGATTTTGGGGGACGCAAAGAGGTACATTTACGTGGGCATAAATAATAAAGAAAAAAGGGTAAAATTTAAAAGCAACGAAGAATACACTGCAAAAACTTTTTTACTTTTTTTACAAAGGGTCTAAGTGTATTCGGCCAAGTACTATTAGATTAGCTTCTTGCCACATAACTAAGTTTAGGTTTTCACGAGCGTGAATGACAGAATCATAAGGCCAGTTGAAGTGTCAGTTATCGATAGTATCATTTTTTTCACAGCCCCAGACAGCAGCAAGCCGGGAGAGCGCGTCAAGTTTACAGTGGAGAAAATTCCATCGGAGCTCCTGTCGGCTTGGGCCGCCAGCTGGCCGTCGAAGTCGGAGTTCGATGCCGACTTTATTCTGACACCGATCGGTCCCAATCCGACGCTGCCTCGTCCGCATCGATTTTTGCCCTGGAAAATTCCCTCGGAGGTGAGTGCGAGTTTAGCAATGAAAAATGTCTTGCTGGAAATTTTTATGCTGCCATAAATAAAATCAATAGACACATCGATTAGCAGAAGGATCGTGTTCATCCTAACGCAACGCCTTCGGCGACATCGTCTCATACCCAAGTCTGCCCATTTCGCTGACTCCTGGGCACATACAAGCGTGCAAACACTCATACACACGCTCACACAGGGTTTACATCGGTTCTAACTTTCCAATCGTCAGGCATGTAGACTCTCTGGGCCTTAAGTTAATGCGAGTCGCATACGAGCGTAAAAACCTCCCCAGCCAATTTTCGTGTGCACAATCCCTTATTTAATGTGGCGTTCGGGAATGGGACGTGTTTACACTCTGCTCTCATTTATAATTACGTGTATACTTTGATATCTTAAGTAAGATGCCTCTTTAAAGTCGCTCATAATAATCCGTTTCTCTACCCTACAGTTCTCTACTATTCGATCAGAGTCTTCAACGTTGATAAAATCTCGTTGCAACGATCTCGGGGCACCGGTGTCGCTCGAATACGCTACGACAAGGTGCAACTGCTTGGAGTTAACGAACGGCGCCCAAGCCATTCTGCTGCACAGCGAAGGTCTTGAAAATAAATCATTCGTCTGCGTCAGCCTTGGCGTCGGTCGGTTGCACGACCCACCGGACTGTGCGGGACTGGCTCAGCTGTGCCAGCGCCTGACTCTGCTTGAGTCGAAGAAGTATCCAAACATAACCGAGTGCTTGCACAATCTTCTCTATATAAACAGCTATCAAGGGTCGCCGTACTACGCGACGAGCGTTTCCGACGACCAGACAACTTACCGGTTCGAAATCGACAATTCATTCTTACATGAAAGTCTAGACCGTCTTAGTGCGGGTATCCTGAGCCCTGAATTTACCGAGTCTAGTCTTACCCGTGAGCAACATCAGAACTTCTACAGTTGCAAGATTTCTGCCTTGGATTGCCTACAGCGCAGCTCGGGAAATTCAACTCATCCGATCAATCACCTGATACAGGGCAATAATAAGACCGTGGGTTTGCTTGAGTTCAAAGAGCTGCACAAGCATCTAACTAGCTTTCATTCGCGGTACTACAGCGCTAATCTGCTGCGTGTAGCAGTGTCTAGCAGCCACAGCATGGAAGACATAGAGGCAAGAGATCATTTTTATGTCACTTTTTTAATTGAGTCAGGGGTGCTAAACAAACAGTTTAATGTTTCAACAGGCAATGGTTCTCACAGCATTCGGTGGAATGCCGAATCTGTCAGTATCGCCGCTGTCCTGCTATACTCACCCGTTCGAGGGCTCTAAGTTGGGCGTCAAGGTAAGCTTTATCTCTCTCATGGTCTCAATTACCAGGACCACTAGAAATTGTGTCGTATCAGAATTTAGCACTTACCGTCTATGAAAAAATCTAATTGAAGGCTAAATTTCGCTCAAAATTTGCGATCGTCGTAATATCGATCGTAGGAGGTAAGAAATTGTCGAATAAGTGATTGAAGACGATAGAACGTAACTGCTACGTCCTGATGCAAACTAAGCTTCTAGTGATCATTCAAGATTTTTACAGGGCTTATAAATAATAACTTTGCATTACCTAACTTGTCCAGATTCGAGGAAAGTCATTAAGCCTCGGCGGAGCGCTGCACATCGTGTTTCCTCTGCCCGACCAGACGGAGTTGTACAAAACCTCACCCGATCTGTACGTTAGTTACTTTCTCAACAGTGACTGCGGCGGCAGTTTAAACGCCTGTCAGGATCAGCTCAATATTGCAACAGTATCCGCCGGGATGCAGAACTCCGGTTCGCTAGGATTCGATTCGTATTGTGTGACAGTGTTATTATCGAATACTACTGATCTAAGTAAAGCTGATCTGATTAAAACTGAGAACAATGTGAGTACTTTATAAACAGAGCAGGATTATTTACAAAAAACAAGTTAGTCGGGCCTTTGGACACTGCCGAAAATAAAGGTGGCAGTCTCTCTAGCCATGACAGATGAAGGCAGTGCAGGTAAAGGCCGGTTCACATTACCACTAATTGCTATGCTGGTCAAAGATTGCCCAAACCAACAATGCACAGTCGATTCAGGTTCATTTAAAAAATAAATTTGAGCAATATTTTGTCCCCAGAGTTACTGATGGTACTACGAAGTGGTCTTCTAATAATATTGTAACTTTAAATTTCTTACATTCTTCGGACGTCCAATACTTAAGCTTATAACTTATTTTGCTTTTTAACTGTGTAGATAGACACTTTCAACAACCTTCACCTATCAAACCATTTTAAAATCTGTAATAAATACTCGTGCTATTGCTAGCTATATTTTATTGATGTTAACGTGGACGAATCTCAACATTTTTAGGCAATAACAGCCGTATTCCGGTACCTAACAATGCTGCGACAGCTGGAGCCTCGGGAGTGTCTGTTCAACATGGTCCGTCTTGCTCAAAGAAGGCTGTTCAATTTCGACCGCGAAGGCGAGTGCATGGCGCCGGGCAGTGAAAAACTCGACCCGTTGCAGCGGTTCTGCGATGAGTCGCTGCAGGTGCATTTGCAACGGTATCCAGTTAAGGAGCTGCTTACTGCTAGAAGTGGCGCCAAGCTTGAATACTCGGCACAGGATATCGCGGCATTCCTTCGCTTGCTTGTTCCAACCAACTGCAAGATTTTCGTCTCCGATTTTGGAGCAGATGCCGATCACGAGTGCTCGTTGTTAAGTGAGAATTATTTCTGTTTCTTATGGTGTATTTTTACCGCAGCACCAATCTGCTCATCTTTCCTGGTGTGATAAACGCAAGGGCGTTGCCAGAATTCTTCTTTGGGAGGCTGAGTCGTCTGGGGGCTTTAGCACAAAGGGCTTTAGCACCAGGGGCTTTAGCACAAAGGGCTTTAGCACCAGGGGCTTTAGCACTCTAGGGGCGCCAGCACCAGGGGCACCAGCACCAGGGGCGCCAGCACCAGGGGCGCCAGCACCAGGGGCGCCAGCACCAGGGGCGCCAGCACCAGGGGCGCCAGCACCAGGGGCGCCAGCACCAGGGGCGCCAGCACCAGGGGCGCCAGCACCAGGGGCGCCAGCACCAGGGGCGCCAGCACCAGGGGCGCCAGCACCAGGGGCGCCAGCACCAGGGGCGCCAGCACCAGGGGCGCCAGCACCAGGGGCGCCAGCACCAGGGGCGCCAGCACCAGGGGCGCCAGCACCAGGGGCGCCAGCACCAGGGGCGCCAGCAACAGGGGCGCCAGCAACAGGGGCACCAGCACCAGGGGCTTTAGCACCAGGGGCTTTAGCACCAGGGGCGCCAGTACCAGGGGCGCCAGCACCAGGGGCGCCAGTACCAGGGGCGCCAGCACCAGGGGCGCCAGCACCAGTGTGTAAAGTACATTGCCATAAAAAATCCGTCGTATTTTCGTCCGTCACTCCCCAGCACCTGGCGGCAGTCTCTGCTGCAAGCCGAAGAAGGCAAACGAGCTGCACACGCTGGAAAAGCTGCCATCGGATCTTCTCACCGCCTGCTCAGCCAGCTGGCCAACTGCCTCCATCATGGCGGACACTTTGATCAAGCCGCCAAGGGAAAACTTGTTTATCAGTGCCGATTTTCAACTTAAATCGAGAGAGAAAAAATTTGAGGTATTCAATAATCTTTATTTATGTTTTACTATGCTTCTGCAAGGGAAACTAGCAAGTAGGTAGTGGTTTGTCGTGCAACCAGGGCCAGATCCTGATCCAGATCCTACCAGACAAAATCAAGTAGAAATCTCTATGTATTAGTTCAGTACATGTACCTTGATTATGTGCTATTTGATATCTTTGCACTCAAAGCAGTCTTGTTTAGATCATAGTTTCTAAGAAACCAAAGAGACGGCAGTCCTTGCTCCTTTCCACGTCTAATTTTAGTCGTCCGGTCCTCAGCAGCTGCTGATCAAACAGTTTCCCAACGGCACCAGCATTTCTGGTGCTCGACTCTGGTTCTGTCAGGACGGCCTGCAGTCGTTCAAAACTCCTCATTGTTTTATCGCAATTGATCTGCTGACGTCGCCTGGATCGATTGTCACAGATTGCAGGTCTTCCATCCATCTGGACTATCTGGTGCAGCTGATTGAACTTCACATTCAGGAGTTAAAGGAACTGGCTTTAGAAGCCGAACTAGATTTGGAAATTTCCCGTAGCGACAGTGGAATTCAGATCTGCGCTGCAGGCTACAGTCAGCCTCTGCCCCTGCTGATTTCGACTGTGATGCAGAAGATTACAGAGCTGGATATTACTGAAACTTCGTTTTCAAGGGTAAGAATTGCTTTGACACGTACGGGGGGAATTGTCCGCAGTTTCTGACACTTTTAATTCCATTTTTATACAAATTTGCTGTCATGGTAAAGTGCATGGCACATTACTTATTTCTGATAAATTTAATCCCGGATGTGTTGGTCTGTTCATTAAAAATTTGAGCTTTTAAGCAAATTTGAGCCTGTTTCGCAACCTCCACACTCGCCGGAACTCGCGCCAGCCGATTTCATTATTTTTCCGCAGCTGAAGGGGCGAGCCGTTCGATGGGGTGAGTTGATGCCAGCAAGGATCATTTGGAAGACAAGATCTGGTGCAGACTCCCCAAGGTATTTCAGGACAGTGCTGTTTTAAAGCGATTGACGGGATGCTCAAGCCATAGAGGAAGTGTGTTGCTACAGGTGGAGAGGATGCTCAAGCCGTGGAAGAAGTGAGTTGCTACAGGTGGAGAGGATGCTCAAGCCGTGGGAAAAGTGAGTTGCTACAGGTGGAGAGGATGCTCAAGCCGTGGGAGAAGTGAGTTGCTACAGGTGGAGAGGATGCTCAAGCCGTGGGAGAAGTGAGTTGCTACAGGTGGAGAAGATGCTCAAGCCGTGGAAGAAGTGAGTTGCTACAGGTGGAGAGGATGCTCAAGCCGTGGGAGAAGTGAGTCGCTACAGGTGGAGAAGATGCTCAAGCCGTGGGAGAAGTGAGTTGCTACAGGTGGAGAGGATGCTCAAGCCGTGGGAGAAGTGAGTTGCTACAGGTGGAGAGGATGCTCAAGCCGTGGGAGAAGTGAGTTGCTACAGGTGGAGAAGATGCTCAAGCCGTGGGAGAAGTGAGTTGTTACAGGTGAAGAGAATGCTCAAGCCGTGGGAGAAGTGAGTTGCTACAGGTGGAGACTGTGTTGAGAAGGATGTCTTAATTAAAAGGCGATTATGATAATTTAAGCCAATGATCTGTTTATATAAGGACAAACCATCGCCTTTTATATCCGTTGTCACAGTCACTGCTAAGACTATTAGTGGCATCGCGACGCTTTCTCAAGCATAAATTTCCAACGCACATGACCATAATACGAGATTGAATTTATCAGAAGAAAGAAATGTACCGCTTTAATACTCGTATGGCACCAACAAATTTGTGTTTGCAGCCGCTTCCAAAAGTGTCCGAACTTTCCGGACAACCCTCTTCCATGCATTGACTGTGATGAGTTGAATTTTACTACTAGTTCTGAACAACTCTACTAGTAGTAGCGCAGCAGAGTTTCGCCGATTTTTTCAGGCTCGTTTATCAGTGAAGTCCTCTCTGAAGAACGACGAGGACGCTGATTCTTCGGAGGCACTGCAATGCTTGACGCTCATTCTGGGGACGCCGGCTGCGATGAACTGGCCGCACCGGGACAAGAGCTCAGAAGCGAAGAGTAAGAAGAGCTCAAAGATAATAATTATTTCATGCTTAAATAAGAAAGCGTCATTCAAAGAGAGTTGAGGTATAGTAGAGTTCAGTGCGGAAATGCATATTAGAAAAATTAACAATGATAAATTTCCCAACGGTTTCCTGCAAACAGACACCTATGAATTATCCAGTAATAATAAATACACCTGCCACAATGGGGGGGGCACACAGCCTCAATTACCCCAGCCAATGCTGGCACCCATTTTACAGCTGGGTGAACTGAAGCAATGCAGCTAGGCTACAACCGCAACACTAGGCTACAACCCCAACACTAGGCTACAACCCCAACACTAGGCTACAACCGCAACACTAGGCTACAACCCTAACACTAGGCTACAACCCAGGGTTTTTTTTACCCCAATTAGTACCCCATGGGGTATTAGTCAACTGATTTGGGGTACTATTTTGCCCATTAATACCCCAGAATGGGGTACTATTTTTTCGACTTTAATTCAAACAAGTTAAGCTTTTTTCTAAAATTTGCTGTTCAATTAAAATTCTGACTGGGCTGGTATGGGTCTTTGTACTAAGGTATATCCACTCGTGTGGTGAGTCAGACTGTCAGGCTAAAACTCTAAAAGTGAGAGAGGGTTGGAATTGGAAACTGATCTAATTGGAATTAGATTTAGATTAGATTGCGATACTGCAACGCCATCTAATTTACTTGAAATTTCGAAATCTAGCTTGTTCAGCCTTCAACGAAAGACACAAGAATGCAGTCAAACATTAGCAGCTGTGTTTTAACTCTAAATATAGTCTTGATTAAGTTATTTGACTGCGCCAGAATCAATTTTTATAAGAATTCAAGTAAACTACAGAGGCAAAATTAGAAATTTCATGGGGTATTACTCCTCCAAAATGGGGTACTACTCAGAGGCTTGATACCCCAATTCGGGTACTAATCAATAGCGAAAAAAAACACTGCTACAACCCCAACACTAGGCTACAACCCTAACACTAGGCTACAACCCAACACTAGGCTACAACCCCAATACTAGGCTACAACCCCAATACTAGGCTACAACCCCAACACTAGGCTACAACCCCAACACTAGGCTACAACCCCAACACTAGGCTACAACCCCAATACTAGGCTACAACCCCAACACTAGGCTACAACCGTAACACTAGGCTACAACCGTAACACTAGGCTACAACCGCAACACTAGGCTACAACCGCAACACTAGGCTACAACCCTAACACTAGGTTACAACCCCAACACTAGGCTACAACCCCAATACTAGGCTACAACCCCAATACTAGGCTACAACCGCAACACTAGGCTACAACCCCAACACTAGGCTACAACCCCAACACTAGGCTACAACCCCAACACTAGGCCACAGAAAGGATCGAGAAAGGGCCAGTGACAGCAGAGGCAAAGAAACTCAGCGCCAAACATGTCCGACTCTCGCACCACACGATCCCCTTGGTTCGATTCGGTGTGCAGCCCCATTTATCGTAATTGTGAACAAAAATATTGGTCTGACCGTTGTCGCACGATTCACACAGAGTGTACATGCCCGATGATTAGAAAGTCATGGCTGCTGTACACCTTGTATGAGCGTGTGGATGAGTGCGTGTCTGAGTACAATATCTGGAAGAATGCCCCCCTGTGCTGATTGTGGAACAATTTCGCCGATATTCAGAGCAAACTCTCCTGCAAATATCTATTAATAAGTGACAAAATTGATTCCCTAACATTCGATTATTTGTCTATTTCGTTTAAGACAAAACAAGAAATAATATTTTTGCAGAGGCAACCTATGAAAGCGTACTGAAGTTTGCCCAGGACAACTACGGTCCATTGTTCACTCGTTTACAAAAGCAGCAGCAGCAGCAAAAGTCACCGCAGCCACAGCAGTCTCCGCCCCGACAGCTGTTTATAGAGGTGCTTGTTTATGGCAATGCCAAAGCAAAAGAAGCAGTGGCCGCGGCAAAGAAAATCCTGGACAAAGTCTCTTCGCAACAGTCTCCAGCAGCAGCAGCAAAAGCTTTGTCACCTTCATCTTGGGAGTCGCTGAAGAGCCGAGGCGTCCTACTTCCACCGGGAAGTCACTATCTGCTTAAATTGCCGAGTAGCACAAAATCAGGCATGGCGTCGAGTTGCGTGGTCGTCTTTCAGTTCGTTACGCCTCTTTCTCTTAAAACTGGTGAAAAAATTGCCCAGGATTTTCTTTTTGATTTGCTTCTGCGGATTCTTCGTCTGAACATTGAACAGAGCGACGTACCCGGTTGTGCTCAGGTCCAACTGGAGCAGATACCCGGCCATCACGGAAATATTCTTGTGATCGATGCCGCGTCTATCACTCAGCACCCAACTGTGGTACGTGCAGCGTTATGAAATGCTCATTTTATTATTAGGATTTATTATATAAATAATCAGGGATGTCATGTATCAGAAATCAAGGATGCATCAGGGATTCCAGGATCAGGGATGCCAGCATCAAGGATGCCAGCATCAAGGATGCCAGCATCAAGGATGCCAGCATCAAGGATGCCAGCATCAAGGATGCCAGCATCAAGGATGCCAGCATCAAGGATGCCAGCATCAAGGATGCCAGCATCAAGGATGCCAGCATCAAGGATGCCAGCATCAAGGATGCCAGCATCAAGGATGCCAGCATCAAGGATGCCAGCATCAAGGATGCCAGCATCAAGGATGCCAGCATCAAGGATGCCAGCATCAAGGATGCCAGCATCAAGGATGCCAGCATCAAGGATGCCAGCATCAAGGATGCCAGCATCAAGGATGCCAGCATCAAGGATGCCAGCATCAAGGATGCCAGCATCAAGGATGCCAGCATCAAGGATGCCAGCATCAAGGATGCCAGCATCAAGGATGCCAGCATCAAGGATGCCAGCATCAAGGATGCCAGCATCAAGGATGCCAGCATCAAGGATGCCAGCATCAAGGATGCCAGCATCAAGGATGCCAGCATCAAGGATGCCAGCATCAAGGATGCCAGCATCAAGGATGCCAGCATCAAGGATGCCAGCATCAAGATCAGGGATGTCAGGGATCAGGGATCAGGGACGCCAAAGCTAACTCCAATAGTGCTGCATACTTGTACATGTATACTTTTGATATTCATTTGTTAAAAGGGCTGCAACCACGTCTACACACGGGGTATTTATTCACAAGCTACTTCTTCGAAATGTTTTTTGTTATACTTGCAATTTTGATCCCAGATTGAAGATCAAATTGAATCTTTCATCGGACGTACTGAAGCAATGATCAATACAGCTCTGGCCAACCCGGCATTCGATTGGAGACAGGGTTGTAAAGAAATGATTGAGACAAAGACTTGCCGGAACGTTACTCAGCAGGGCGGCTTCTATTGGAAAGCTATCACTGGCTCGGCATACCGATTCGCCTGGGACACTAGCTCCGGAGCCTACCAGAACCTGCCGGAAAACTTTGACAAAACAGTCAACAAAGAGTTGATCGCTCTGTGTCAGGTACCGACTGTCGAGTATGGGTTGAGTTAAAGTGGGTGTTCCCAACCAGTTTTATTAACTCCTCTTCGACACCCTTACGTCCCGATCTCTAGGCTACGCTACATACCGACAGAAAACGTCATTGGAAATGGCTTCCGGCCATGAACAAAAATCTCAATAAGTATGGACGATAGATCTTTTATTCCCTAGATAGGCCACTTTGTATTGCGGCAATAGGGAAAGAGCGATCGTTGTTTATCGGTTGCTTAAATTTTGAGTTCAATAGCTTAGGGACATACATGTAGGCGCTATTTTTTTGAGAATTTGATAGAACTTGTGGAACGAACATTTCCACAAAGGAGGTAAATAAATTCTACTATTCAAACTAAGAATTATGCATGCAGAGACTACTGACGAAATTGAGTTCAGTAGTTGATGGTAAAGTTTTAAAGTTGTTGAGTTGTAAAGTTTTCAAATTAGCTTATATGGTCACTATAGTGGTTGATGAGTGGCCCATCTTGTGTATATATAATCTTTGGTGTGGACTTTTGAATAAGCTATCTTGATTATATATGGCCAGAAGCCATACTCCCGACCACAGATCCTAAAAACACTAGATATGTCAACTCAATATGAACGCAATGGAGTCGGAGTTGGGCGTAGTTCAGACAGACTCGATCACATAGCTCGTAGACTTCATCATTGTGTGACCACATTTTTTTCATTTGGTTGACAAATCTCATGTTCTTAGGATCTGTGCTACCGACTTTTTAAACTCGGTTGGCAATCTATTTTTACGCTCTGGATAAGATAAATGCACGTCAACTATATCCATCAGGTCCCTTAAGTCGTTATATTTGCTAACTTCAAGCTCGCTAGTCTCAATGTTTTAATTCCAGAAATTTTTAAAACCTGAATCGCCTGAACGTCGAAAACTGTCAATTCACAAGGAGTCGAAATTGAAGTTCGACGGAGCAACGGAAAACTTTTACTCCAAATACCAGGTGCGGATTTTTATAAAAATCGCACACTGAATTGATGACATATCACAAACACTAAATGAATAGCTTTGAGTTTTCGATCTTGATTTTTCTGTCTTTCTCAAAATTTCAGGGCAAGACGATTAAAAATCTGTTGGAGTTTCGTCAGAGCCTGAAGCAGTGCCCTCCAGTACCGTCTGAAATTCTCGACTGCGTTCACGAACTTTGAACTTGTAGGCAGGTGCAGTCTCAACTGTTCGAGTTAGCAATGGAATAACTCCCTTATATATTTATTCTGGATTATTAAAGTACTTTTTTACACAATACAAACTTCCCTAACTGTTTTTGTAACTCTGAAATC
The DNA here is from genome assembly GCA_002269645.1 of Macrostomum lignano. NCBI lineage: Eukaryota > Metazoa > Platyhelminthes > Macrostomidae > Macrostomum > Macrostomum lignano. The sequence continues at coordinate 26,783 of NIVC01002999.1, forward strand.
GAAGTGAATTATTAAGTAGCAATATGAGCATTTCTTACGTAAACTTTAATAGCTTACTAGATAGAGGGAGCATAAACGCTTTTCCTTTCAGCCCATACTTACCTGTTGAATTGCTAGTAGTAAGGAATTGAGCTCTCTCACACCGACCAGTTATAAAGATACTTATTCTCTCCCGAGAAGAGCTCGCTTAGTCCATATTAGACGGTTTGCTCATTTTCTGCCAGTGCATATTTAATATTTCAATAACATTTTCAATCTTATTTTTTCACCAAGCAGGCAAGTTTTTTATTTCGTGGGAATCATAAAAAACTGCAGTTTTATGGCCATCCCGCGCTGTTTAATTTCTAATAAAGAGAAGCAGCTTTGTGCAATGCTTTATTATGAGTCTGAATTTGGAGTTTGAGTCTTTTTCTTGACACAAGTACGAACTCTGGCCCAGTAAGACACTCTGTAGACATTTACTATGGACACGGTCGTACTATACATATGCTAAACTGCTCTCTCATCGTATCTGGAGTGTCTGTGTAGCGTCTTCAAGTATTCGGGGTCTTTAACTAGTGAGCATAGTCTCGTAGTCTCTGTGAAGAGACTCACCTTGATAAACACAAGCCGAGAGTATATCAAGCCAAGCGAACAATACCTGTTGTTTGGGGGGAGTTGAGGGCCATTAATTTCAATCTTCTCTGTTCTGTAGCAGCGACAGCCCCAACAGTATCTCTTTTTAAGCACTTGAAGTTTGCCATTAAGCACTAGTTTTTATCTAGTCTTAAGAATCTGCTCGCAGGACATTGCGTTGGTAAGTCTCAATAATAGTATAGATGTTGTCCATTAAATTCTTCCTTCAGATAGGCCTAGTTTATCCTTAATGCGTTCCATAATGCCAAACGTATGGGAGCAAACAGCTGGATAAACCGGAGGTGGGCTGATTAAGCAAACAATAAAAACTGCCAACGCACACGGGGAAGCAGACAGGGGGACACGGACGTATGGGGATCGCGGGTTGAGCTGACTAGCTATAGGAATATCCTATCTGTTGCCTCAGTATACTATATACAGTTCCGCATTATGTGGGCTGTCAGAACTTCCTGAGACTGCACTGCGGGGCTGAAATATGACAGTTTGATGGGGAAGAGAGAACAGACAGACCAGGGCCGTGTATATAGCTGGTGGGCGGCCATTCGTGCGTATTCAGACTCTAAGCCCTGTGTAACTCAACTTCCCTATAGCAACCCGTATGCGTCGACGAGTCTCAAATCGTCCAATCTGGAATCCTAGCGCCGACGCGGCGGCCGAATCTCAGCTGCTGTCCGGCCTGGTGACATTCCGCAGGAGAGCGGCCAAGCCGGGGCTGCTCAACACTCCGGCTGCTACGTTGGACTTGGACTTTGCCCGACAGCTCCAATCGCTGCGACTGTTGAACAGCGATACGCTTCGCGAGGAAAATCCTCCTGGCTCTAGTGAAGCATCGAATAATTTGGATTCTAATGACGAATTTACGGCCATCAGTACCGATCTGCTGGTCACGGCTGCTGATGGCCAGCTGGAACAGAGCCTTCGCTGGCAGCAGCAGAGGCAACGGCAGCAGAGGCAGCAGCAGCAGCATCAGCACTTGACCTTGTCGCTGCCTCTTCTTGGCGGTCGGCTGAACTATTTTCTACGGGGGGCTGTCGATTCGCCTACGCCGGATCCTTCGGCATCACCATCGGTTGCTGCCAGATCGGTCAATCAGCCAGGACGTCTTGCTTACCGAACGAGTCTGCCTGGGGAAGAGGGAGTTTCTCCCGACGAAGAAATCGCTCTCCTGCTGAGGTCGCGCTCACCAACACGGGTTAAAATAGAGCAACGACAGCTGCTGAGTCCAGCGGATGCGTCATCGAAAACGTTGAAAACCCAATCAACCTTTGAGATAGAAAAACCTCCGATACAACCATCAAATTCTCCCACGGTTTCCATGGAGCCTCACCCAGTGGTATCCGCTTCAACAGGAACCATCGATCAGGGTGATTATAAAGGTCGTTTGTTTGTTCGCGGCGAACTAGCAATCTCAGCTGATGCTCAAGCGCAAGACAACAAACAGAAAGACGGTGAGAAGCAGAGGGAAAGTCCTGAAGCAAATGACTTCAGTGAAAATATGCAAAATCGTAAGAGACGTGATGTAACGAAGAAATCGCTGAGAAATCATCGTGGAAAAGTTAACGAACAGCACATGCTCAGCAGCATCGATGCCAAACCTCAGAGGCCTCCACAAACGGCACATCAAACTCCCCAGACGCATCAGCCTACATTGAACGGGAGAACAGCTGAATCAGAGGCACCGGAAATCCCAATAGCAACTGTTATAAGTCGACGAAAGCGAAAAGTTCAGAAGCAGCCAGTGGAACCGTATGCTCTTGATCGAGAGTCTCATAATCCCGAGCGGCACAGAGATGCCAGCTTCAGCCGAACTTGCAGCTGCCTGAGTCACTCTGATCAAAACTCCAGCCAGCAATTTGTAGACCAAGGTTTTCATCAGCCAGGCAACATCATTCCGTCAGAAAAAATCAGTCATCCACTGCATCGCCCGGCTCAAATGGAACCTACCGCCAAGCAGTCTCAAAATCCCGTTCCCGACTCAACACAGCGGGTAGAGCGGCAAGAGACTCATCAGAACCAACTTGAAGCTCTCCATCTGGCAGAGGTTGCCAGCACGGAACTGCAGAGACGGCCGGTGCCGGACCAGTACCGCACAGCTCACCGCTTGGCCAAGGCGGCAAGCCAAGACGCCCAGTTTTCCGCATGGCTGCAAGCCGGCCGCGAGCCTGCAGACTTTTTCAGCTGTCGGACGAGCCCCAACGGCTACTATTCGTACTTCCATCGGCTGCCGCGCTACGACCGCGGCCTGCAGCCCTTTGCCGAGTTCCCGCCGACTCAGAGTCAAGCGTTGCAGCCGGGCAGCAGCAGTAAGAGAGGCGCCAAAACTTCGGCAATGCTTGCCTACGGCGGAAAAAATCCGGACAACTATTTGCCGCCGCCAATTCTGGTGCGCGTTCGGAGACCGTTGGAGAACCGGCGGGCCAAGCCGACACGAATTTCTGCTTTAGAAGAGTTGGAAACGAGCCAATATTAAAACTGCGATGATATGGTTTTGTAAATCATTACTGACCATTTGAACTTTGTTTGCAGTTTCCGTAAAAATACATACATTTTCCGAAGCAAAAGTCTTACCAGAGACTTATTTTTTGTGACATATTTTATGAAAAACTTTTGCAAATTGCCTATCCATTTAACTTCAGATAAAAACTTTTTTGCTTCGTAAGCATCGCTGAAGTAATCAAAAGTTTCAATTGAATGCAAGCTTTTATTTTAAAAAAATAGTTTTGCGTGACATTTATTATGCCACTTGACTGCAGCAACTGAGGATCATTGTTGCTCTTAGTTAGAATCCAAATTTAATTGAAACAACTTGATGAACAGAAAACTCTCGAAACTGCCTTTTTGCTGCCACTTATTGAGAAGAATGCTCCGCTACAAATAATGATATAATCTGGGCTGAGAGGGGCTCTACGTTGTCGTTAATGTGTTAAATGTCGCACATCCAAGCAGGAGAAGCGAATTTTTCATTTTTCTAGCAACAGCAGTTGGCTCCGAACTGCCAGAGGTGCACAGCAGCAGCTGGTCGGGCGGTCAAATCCGCCACTTCTTCGTCTCCTCCATCAACCAAGCCAGCGATGTGCTGCAGTGCGCTGCACAGGCTGCCAAGCACCTGCTCGCTCACCAGCTGCTGGTCTTCATCCCTCGAGACGGTGCTCAGCAGCCCCAGTGCATCGTGGGTGAGTGAGTCCTGGCTGCATGCTCGATGCCTTAAACCTGATGAAGCTGCTCACCCAGCTGAGCTCATTCGCATTCCAGCAAACCGAAGTGGCGCTGTGTGTCGCAGACTGACGCCTCACACTCACCAGTCTCCGTGCTGCATCAGGGTGAGTAGCAAGCGTGCACTGACTCACCTGACAGCCAGGTAACTGACAGCACTTGCCTGACCGCAGCTCTCAATGCCTCACTGCAGGTGTTTGTGACGTCACTCAGCGACTGCTGGATCAGCATCCAGCGTCGGGTAGACAACTCGACAGACTTCTATCGCAACTGGACCGAGTACGCAGCCGGCTTCGGAGAGGGAGCCCACACGAACCACTGGCTCGGTGAGTGCAGTGCAGTGCGGTCATGACGGTATTGATGCACTTTTTGATAGCGCTGGCCTCCTGTGGCTGTGAGCTGCTCAGCATTGAGCTGTGCTTGACAACTGCAGGTCTGCGAGCTGTGCACTCTCTGACCTGGCCGTCTGGTCGAGCACTTCGCATGCGAATGAGGCTGTGGAATGGCACGGAGTTCTGGGCCGACTACTCCAGCTTCTCCGTGGCCAGCGAGGCCGACAAGTTTCGGCTGAGCATCTAGGGGTTCTCTGCGAGATGTTATGTTTTTTGATGGGCAACTTCAGTATATTTTATTAATAAACTAATACGTAATAGATTTTACTTAGCTCTTTTATGAAGATTACATTAGACAAGAAAACGTTGGCAATACTTGAAGAAACAAGAAAATCACTTAAGAACACAAAATGAACTGTTAAGATTTGTTGATACGATGATAATCAATCGGTAAAGCCGAATTACTATTACCGAAACTTCAACGAGAACATGCCAACATAGTTTTTTAATTATGTTGAAAAAAGGTAAAACAAAACAGTTTTTAATAGTGAATCTTGTCTTATATAATTATTAATCGGTTTTAAAGACAGTCTTATAGCTGAGCCGGTGGTAAGCCAGCATCTGGTGAGTGTGAGCCCGCTCTCGCACGGCCAAGTCAAGCAGGTCTCGGTCGCATTTCAGCGCCACAGACAGGAAGCACTGGCAGGTGAACAGACAGCCTAGACCGATGGCCGTGGCAATGGCCAAGGCTGCCAGCATCTGCCGTAGCACCATGGCGGTGCGCCAGCGATCAGTCCGATAGGGCCCGAGCCTTTCCGGTACGCCGCAGTCGGTGCCGCCACCGTGGCACCAGTCCGACTCAAAGCCGTGGCCGAGGCATTCCAGGCCCAAGCAAGCACTGCGAGTTGAGACGCGAGTGAGACTCAGGTTTTAACTATGTATTTGCGCCATATCCACATGCGTATTGATGAAATACGAATTGCCCACTTTGCTTAACCTTTGCTTATCGAGAAAGGCTGTAGCCTAGTGGTTAGAGCGACTGATAGGTCGCACTCAGAGCAATTTGTCTCCTTGAGCAAGACACTGAACTCTGCATTGCTTCAGTTCACCCAGCTGTAAAATGGGTGCCAGCATTAGCTGGGGTAATTGAGGCTGTGTGTGGCGACCTCTCAGTCCTTGGACTGAACAGCCGTAGGCAGCTTTCAGACGGCCGCGAAATTTAGGTGCATGGTTAGGGATGCATACACCCTGAAAGTACTCCGAAAGGAATGGAACCTTGGGTACTTTGGTTGTCACAGTTGTTTGGTTGTTACAGTTGGACTGTAACAATAACAACATACAATATTCCAGACGCCCGCCAACTTTACCAACGTGCATGTACCCGACGTTGATAGACGCTTATGGCAAATTGGTACTGTAGTATCGACGTATGGGACATACAAAAACTTTTCACTTTTCCTCATTTACAAACTATTTGTTTTTTAGCCGTCTAAAATACTCAATTTGGGCCAAAAATTGCTCAAATCAATGCACGGCTGGTTCAGACCAATTTTAAATGACCCGTGAGCTTCTAACGGTGATTTGAACCGGCCTTAACAACATGCATCTCCCAATGGAAGTGTGTAAAAGAAATAGGTAGTTTAACTTGAAGCTCGTTCTTACCGACATAAAATCACAAAAGTCGGCTCTTAGCAAGCGACAATCATTCAACCGCCCTTAGACCTAAATCACCGATGTACAAGCCGTATGATCACACGATCAATCTCTTGATCGTGATGTGCACTGTGAATGAGCCCATATAGTTCGACCCACAGCCGAAAAGAGGCGACATCAATTACGAGCGTACCTGGGAATTACCCTCTTTGCGCACACGCACTCGCGCGGTAACCAAGGATGAATTCCTGACTGAAGACTACAATGGAGCATGACTAAGCTTCAAAAATGTGGCCAAGTAGTTTGAACAAAGTATTCGAGATTCGAATCTTAAATAACATACGTAGTATTATTGCATAGAACTAGAAAACATGGAAAAAAGGAGGGAATTCGAAACAGCGTAATGCTCACGTAGGTTTTCTACGAAGACTTTTTGAACCTTGGCGGTTGGCCAAGAATTCAAAAAAGCCGCAGAAAAGTCACTGCTTTCAATAAAAAAATAATTTCAATAACAACCCACCGACTGCGATGCCGCTCGCGTCGGTCTCCGCAGTCCGGATCGCAGGAGCTCCACGGTCCCCAAACTGACCAGAGCCCGCGATGGAACTGGCACTTTGGGCCGTAGTGCGTAGCTGGGCACTGGCAGATGGCCTTGCCCCTGCTTGATACGCAGTCTCCGACTTCGCAAGGCAAAGACATGCACGGATCGTGGCGAAGCTGACAGTTGGGATCTCGTTCCTCAACGGACTGTTATGTAATGACGATCGAGCATAACTTTGAGACCGGTTGGTGATTAGGAGATGACGCGCAGGGTCCCTTTCAGCCATCGAAGCCTTTCTACCCGACCCTCGGAACTTTTAAAACTTCAATCCGGCCCGGTAATGTTTTATGTCTCTTCTCAGCTCTCTTCTCTCCTCTCACTTTCCCCCCGCTTCTTTTTACCTTCTCTCCCTCTCTCTATCTTTCCTCTCTCCCCGTCTTGCCTCCTCCCTCTCCTCTCTCCACTCTCTCCACTTTCTTCTCTCTCTCCTCTCTTCCCTCTTCTTTCCTCTTATCTTTTCTCGTATATTTTTCTCTCATCTCTCACCTCTCCTCTCTTCTGATCTCTCATCTTCCATTCTCTCCATTTTCCCCTCTCATCTGGCCCTTCATCATGATAAGCTAGATTCTCTATCTGGCCCTTGTGTTAGAAAGTCTGTCGACTCGTGCAATGAAGCTTTGGCGCCCCTGACGATGCCTTTTGCAGTTTGCAGTTTGCATATTTCTAACTTTTTCACACGGTACGAGTAACTATTGCATCACCTACGACACACCTTAACATCTGTTGACTGTAAACACGTAACTCTTCAAACATATTTTACAAGGTAAAATAAGATCAAATATTAATGAGAATACATTCTTAATAAAGATTGCTCTTACCCCCGCACGTCTGCCACCAGTATCGATCAGCCAGCCGTTTTTGCACTGGCAGACGAAGAGATCTGTGCCTATCACTGGCGAGCACTCGCCTCCAGCATCCACATTGCAGGCTTGATTGCCAGTAGGCAGCCTGCCCTTTTCTGTTAACTGTCGTTCGAAGCAAGCATTTCTTTCCGTATCGCATCTTGGGCCCATAAAGCCGGATTTGCAAAAGCATCGCAATTCGTTTGTTAGCGGGTCATATTGGCAGCTTTTTGTTCCAAACATTGAGCAGGGGTTGTCCATCTGTTCGAGAGAAGTGCGCATATGCAATGGGAATCGAGAAACCTTTGGGTACAATCTAGATATTATGTAACTAATCTTATATGGGCAACTTTGAAACTACCCCAAAGTTTATATAACTCAAGTCTGTTTTCACTCACTAAAAAAAGACAAGAAAGTTTCAAATCACTGTCAAAATTTCAAATCGAGTGAGCTTAAAAATATTAACTATAGCATACAGTTATATCAAAAAGCAGTATAATGCATGAGGGGGCTTCTGGGACAAATTTTTTCACGTCCTCCATAATCCCATTAAATCCATCCATATTATCCCCGACAGAATCAGAGCATAACAGGTGTCCTACTTGTTCCGAAAACTTCGAACGTAATCCCATTAAATCCATCCATATTATCCCTGAATCAGAAAAAAGGGGTCACACTTGTTCCGAAAACTTCGAACATAATCCTCCTAACCTATCCTTCTTCCTCCACGACAGAATCAGAGCATAACATGTGTCCTACATAATCCACTGACATCCACTCATAGCAGCTTCGAAACAATCAGAAAAAAATCTGCATTCTTCTGCCCACATTCAATTCGCGAAACCAGATCCCAAAGACTTTAAATCATCAACGCAGGGTCCTTACCTTTTGAAAAAAAATTAAATTCTTAATAAAAATCTTTCCAGTTGTCTCTCCAGGTTCTTATTATACTCAGCCTCATCCATTGTACAAATCCAAATACCGATGCAATCTAGAATGCAGCGAGTACATAAGAAAATATTGGCCCGGCGTTGATATCAATGCCCCTAATATTAATCAAGCACTTAAATATCACTGGTTTGAAAAACACGGAGCAGTCATTAACGATTTTGATAGCTATTATAACTTTGCTGAAGTTATAAGGCAGTTGTAGTAGCCAACTACAAGGTTGTACCTGGTGGCTTATATCGTAATTTTACAAGCCCGAAGACGACTCACATTCTCTCAATAATAATTGTTAGCACAAACTCCTCCCCGTTAAAATCGACACCAACTCCATCCTCTGTCTCAAACTGCAGAACGATTTCATGTATCTCTCTATTACTCAGAATCACTCTTTTCACGGGATTTGGCTTTTGCACCAGCATTTGGCCACCAGCAACAGAGTTTGAAATGTTAAAAAGTATGTTGGTTCGTTTGCCCTTGAATATCCAATCAAGGCTCAGATTGCTGCGAATTAATATATTCAAGCCTTTGACAATATCTGCGATATTTGGCGCCAAGTACATACCGGATATTGGCCAGGACACAGCAACAGTGCCAGGCGCCTGCGGCGGGCTTTGGTCTGTGGCGCCACCATAAACTCTCTTTACAAATGCCAACTCGCGATACCAAGTGCCATCTCTAAACTCTGCCTCTGCGTCCTGATGAACTTGCAAGACAACTCTCATGACAGTTAGATAATAAGTTAATCTAACAGGAAACAGTTTACTTTCTGGTTTGCTTTCATCCGGTATCTCAAAATGCTTTCGTTTAGTGAAGACGTTCTCCAAGAAGTAATTATAAGTATCCACGCTCTGTGTGCTGACAGGAAATATCACAACCTCTGTTGTAGTACGCTTCCATTTGTAATAAAACTTGTTATTTTCCGCTGTCACATTGGGAACATTTGACCACCCAGTGAAATCATTGAGATAGACGTGGTAATTCGCCTCGGGATCCAAACGAAGTGGTTGCTCCAATTTTTGAATGAAGATTCCATTTGACTCAGTAATGCGACCCGCTACAGTGATTGGAATGCTCTCCTTAGAGTGTGAAACAATGTTGTTTAGTCTTTCGGCTATGGCTTCTATTTTTTATTGAAAAAATTATTCAAACTTTACTAGACGAGTTATTGATCATATTGACCTTGATTTTCCTCTCAAATGCATAAATAATAAACAGATCAACAGCCGTTGCGGCACCAAATTTTTTCCGCTCGATATTAGTCACAATGTTAACAGGGCTATTGTCTGTAGGCATTTGTCTTGCTGACACGTCAACTCCGAAAATTGGGTACAACTCTTTATGCTGCAGAGCAGTGGTAGCCATTCCATTATTCTCTTTTACAGCCAGGTCCACCAGTTCATTGAAAAATTTACTAATCTTGTTCTCCGGGAAATCTCCATTCTGTGGGCAATGCAGGGTATAAATTGTCACTGATCTCATGTTGAATCGATCGAACGTTTCCATGTAGATATCTACCTACATTAGTCGTACTCCTCATGGTGACAAACAATAATGTACCTTGGATTGCTACAGGAGCCTTCTTTAATGCAAATATTGTGTCTTGCGTCATTCCGCTCATCTCAGCACATATAAGCTGTATAAGCAACATCAATGTCTTTCTCAATCGCCTTCAAGTATTCAGCTTTGAGTGCAGTCTTGGGTTCAATAATTTCTAAGTACAGCTCCACGCCAGTTAGCTTTGGCCTTCGACTAAATTCCTCTGTTCCGATCATATCTAGTCAGTCTAAATGTGTAGCTAAAGTTGCTTGTTAACCGATTGAAACTATTACAGAAACTATTCATAAACCTCAAAGGTACAAAAATATCTACAGACCTAAACAGCGGATTCTTAGCAGCATCGTTCTCGCCAGCAAGAGCATAGTTGTATCTCTCCTTTTTCTTTTTGTAACCGGGGTCATCCACACCCCCTTTGTGCTCATTGGGAATAAAGTCAGCTCCACTCCCCAACTGGATGAAATCCGGGTTCTCAATCAAACACTGCGTGTCATAGACAATGCCAAAGTTGGCTATTCTCTCCAACTCTGTGCTTCCATTAGACACGCTAATCTCTTTGAACATGTACGCCCAGAAGTTACTGATCAATGCCACATTTGCTTTGTGCTATCGTCATTTGCATGAGCAGCATCGTCTCCACCTTTTGTCTTGAATTGGAAAGTCATGTAGCATCCACTTCTTAGACTGTGGACACTGACCAATGACGAGAAACCATTGTATGTGAAAGTCAGTGTCTGACCTGGACCCAAATTAGTTTCATTTTGGTTCTCGTGACTCGGAACTCTAACTTGTGACGCTTTAATGGTGCTGTCACCTGTCATCGCTTAAAATTGGTTTGTTAATCTTGTAGAAAACTGGTGTCAGTGGGTCGTTCATTTTTTAACTAAAAATAAAATAAAATAAGAAATGAAGCAGAAAAGTTCATATCATATCTCTGAACTAGAAAAGCTGGCGCAGGCAGAGAAACAAGTTACCGCACTAATCAACAAAGAACAACAATCTTACAATGAATTCGTCCAAGCAGCCACCGAATTTCACAAACCCGGATACACAGAAGCGAAGAAAAACATCGACACTGTGAAGGAAGCAGTTGATGATATTCAAGAGAGCCACTTGCAAAACACATTGGGTAAAATCCCATCTTCACCGGGACAACCACAGGCTCAGCAACCAGGACAACCAGAAGCACAACCGGTGCAGATGAAAGTGACGGATAACTTTTTTGGCCCCGTACTGGATGATGGAAAATATATTTTTTAAATTAGTATCTGGCGAAAAAAATTACCGGGGAACCGGTGGATTGCAACATTGAAGTGACAAAGGAAAACATTTCAATCAATAAAGGCGCAAAAACTAAAAGAATCCAGTTCACTCAAACTTTACTTGATTACATGACTAAAAATCTAGAGAAAACGTCTAAAAAGCAGTTCGAAAATTACAAAGATCTTGTTACCTTTTCTCTCGATAGGGACATAGATATGCTCAGGAACGACGGTGTTTTAAAAATTTTACATGAAAACGGGATTGTCTTTTGAGGATTGAGGTTTAGAAAATACAAATACTTTAAACAATTGGTTTGGTTTGCCGGATCAAGAAAAGGTCATAAGACAACAACCACAACAACAACAACCACAACAACAATTACAACAACCACAACAACAACAGCAGCAACCACAACAACCCCAGCAACAACCACAACAACAACAACCACAACAACCTCCGCCTCCACAGCAACAAAAAACCCAGGTTGAACAAATACTTGATCAACTTGACGCTGTAGACCCGATTCTTGTTTCGCAGTACAAAGATAGAAACCCTGATACTTGGCGACAATTAGAGCAGCTCTCCCCAGAACGAATGAAGCGAATCAATGACAGAGTATTCACACCTAGGCTACAGCAACCCTCACCAGGAACATCCTCCTCTGACCAATCATTCGAATCACCGCCAAGCTCTTCCGGAAAAGGCATGCCTGAAGTCTACAAGCGGCTAGTTGTTCTCCTAGGTGCAGCAAAGACCGGAATGAAAGATGAAAATAGAAAAGAGTTCGTTCATATCCTCAGTAAAATGCTTGAGAGAAAATATATCGAGCAGAGGGCGAGAGAGCTTCTGCTTTCGCGGTTCAACAAAAAAATTATTTCAAGTAAAAATGGCACTTATTTTCGAAAAAGACGTGGACAGATACTATGACAAAGAGGAACTTAATCTCATTAAACGCGGATCTGGACTTTTCCCTGCAGGCCACTATCCAAGAAAAGAACGCTCTGGGAATGGCCTTGCCGATTTGATCGCTCAGGGGCCAAGATTTTTAAGGTCATTGGAGAGAACAAAGAGAACATCAAGAACGTTGCCGAAGCGGCTGGCAGTGTAGTCAAAGCAGCCAAAAAGATAAAGGATACTGTAACACCTAAACAAGAGATTCAGCCGCTGGCCCCGCTGGCCCCAAATCCAGACAGTGTGGACCCTGCAATCTATCAGAAGATGAGAGCTAGCATCAAAAAAGGAAGTGGTTTCAAATTTGACTAAAGGGTACTTTCCGAGGGTACAAGACAAGTCCCAAAATGACACATCTAAGTCCCAAAATGACACATCTAAGTCCCAAAATGACACATTTAAGTCCCAAAATGACACATCTAAGTCCCAAAATGACACATCTTCTAAATGATTTATTATTTAAATTTTTTTATCATAGAAAAAATGGACTTTTCAAACGACTTCAATCCTCACTGGACGCGTAATCAGATTAAGTTTTCTCATCACGAGTCAATCCCGAGTCACTTCAGATGCATTGTTGTTGGTTCAGGTAAAACATTCAGAGTCTTTAACATGCTTCTTAGACCTGGCTTTATCGACTATGACACTCTGCACATCTACTCTCCCACACTGTATCAAGATGAGTATAAAATGCTGATTGCAGGGCTTCAAAACAAGCTGAACAAAGAGGACATTATTGCATGTTTTAATAACCAACAAAACCTTCCCAGTAACCCAGAAATTGTAGCTGCCGAATATGCTTGGTTCAGTAGGTGCTGCATGTGGACTTATTTCAGCAATTACTGGAGCGGTAGCGCAAAACAGGCGAAAGAAACTAAAGCAGCTACAGGAGAAGCAAGTAAAAGAGAAAGGGGTGCACACTTCAATCATAGGGTACATTTCAAGGGCAATCGAGGATAAGTTCATTTCAGAGGATGAGTTCAAAACCATTCAGGATCTTTATGAACAATCAATTCGAATGAACTTGAACATGGTCGGTACTGATGACATGAGTCAGCTGAGAAACGAACTCGAGAACGCACTTCAACATTATGCGGAAAGAAATTCGGCAAGAAGGACAACGAGAAATGCACAATGGACCCCTATGAAACACAGCCAAGAATAATTTCTTTGTAGGTCTTTCGTGTTTTGGTCATTGCATACAAAAAAGTCATGCACAGCTCACCGCAAATATCACTGCTAAGACCTTGGAGAATAAAGTCTGAGCGATAAATTTTTTTATTATTTTTTTCCTTCATATAATTTCTAACTCTTCTGGTACTGCCGTCCCATAGCTATCGAAGTAATAACACTTGTGCTTGCGATCGGGATCAATCACCCAGCAAACCCAATGAGATCCTGGTTTATCGGTGGTGTCGAAGTTCATGATGCCGCATTCTTTTCTTAGAGGAAATCAGGCAGAGTGTCCCTCATAAATATTTCTCTAAAGTTTGGGATTTCCAGTTCGTTAGCCAAATCTTCAAGAAAGTTATTTGTCATCATTTTTTATGAGGTTTATTAAACTTTCTCTCAAACCTAAACCTAATCTCCACCTACTAAACCTAATCTCCAGTGCCCGAACGGCAGACTGTTAATATTATCATCAAAAATGAATCTCTTGTTATCTGCACCTGACAGTCCAATCTTCTTTTGCTGAATTGTGTGAATAATGTGGTTTTTAGATTGTAGCTTTGAGAACTCATGTGATGTCTTTTTGTTGCAATTCAAGGCGTCTCTGTATTCAGCTGCTTCATTAATTTCCTTCCAAACCACATGTTTCGGAATTCCCTTTGATTTTTTAATTGGGTCTGACGACTCACATTTTACAAAATAGGACTTTGCTCTCAACCCAATGAATTCAGTGATTATGTCACCAGCAATCTCGTCCTTCATTTTCCCAATCACTTTCTTGATAGTGGCGTCAAACATTTGATCGCCATTATGTGTCCTGAAAGACTCATCATACTCAGACAAGTCAAACAAATCTTTTTGCTGCAGCATGTCCTGATAAATGTCTTCTGTTTGAATGTCCATAATAAAACTGTCTGTGTCGGTGTACAAGAGTTTCATTTTATCCTTGTACTGCTGCTTCATGCCATAGAAGAATTGGTACATCAGACGTTTTGATTCGTCGAGAACAGTGACACCTGTAAAGATCGGCTTGCGCAGCGTCACCTTGGTTTAGTAAAATATGATCACACCTAAGTAGCTATTAAAGATATGGAGTTCTTTGAATGTTGGCTTTGACATATTTGCCTGAATAACAGCTGGCTCTGATGAGGTAACAAGTTTCAGGTTTGTTCTTTTCCGCTCATTTTTAAGAGTCTTGCCATAGACAGAGTTGTTGGCCAACTTAAAGAGGTTCTTGTCAAAGTCGTTGGTTGCTTTGGTCCTAAACTGGGTGTTCTTATCAATGTAGGGTTTCTGTAAATGTAAGAGCCCCGTGAACTTTGGTGACCCTACAACCCAGTGAGATAAAATACTGAAGCAGTTTGTAATGGATTTTGTAACGTGTCTTGTTGTTTAGATTCTGTGTTAGTTTCTCTGTATGTTCTTTTTCTGTTCCTGGCAGGTGCCAAGTTCCATTGGGAGTTTCGATTATTTTCGGGCACTTGATGTTCTCTAGGAAGGGTGGAAAGTCAGAGAAATAGTCGTGAAGCTCTGGTGGAATGTAAACATCAACCTCATAAATGCCGGGTATTGAAAAGTCCCATTTGAATTCAGATAGCCATCGAAAATCTCTAACTGGAAGATCTTGACTCATCGCCCACTCGTAGAGATTATTAGCGTCCAAGTAAGTAATGTAGTTTGAGGGCTGCTCCTTATTGTAAGATTCAATGTAGGGATTTTTTGCTTTTGCATATCTGTTAACGCAAATTGAGATCCCCCCTCGCTTTGACGATTCGACAAAATTGTACATGTCAATGTCTGTAAGAAGTTCAATGTACCAATCTGGATCTTGATCCCTTTTCATTTTAAGCAAAGATTCCCAGCTAGTGGCAGGCAGAGACACATAATGTGCTGGATCGAGGCCATATGCTGTGTACCAGGTGTATCTGAAGGTTTCAAACACATCAGCCAGCAGAAACACATCTGTGAAGAGGTAAAGCAGGTGATCCTCGAAGAAGTTTTGACAATTAAAGTAATTATAGACATGCTTCGCGTGCCCATAGTATTTGTCAGAGATTGCAAAGTCTGTTAGCTTTGAAAAGAACTTCTCCTGTGGTGGTAAACCTTCTTTAAATACGTGATACCCAGTAATATTTTCATAGGGGTAGAAGCCTTTCTTTCTTAAAAGTTTAAATGATTCATCAGTGTTGTAAATTTTACTTGCAAACATACTTGTATATGTACATTGTTCATCTTTTTGATTCTTGCTTAGTTCGTCTAGACTGGCAGCTAGAAATTGATATGAATCCTTCAGTCTTATTTTACCTTCACTCAAATTATCCTGTTTAATATCAACACACTTAAACTTCTCCTTGTTCTCTGCGATGCAATCAAGGTGTATGTCTGGAATCATGCCGATTTTTTCAACTATTATATGCATGTCATAGTTCTTTGCGTTGTAACAAAATATCGTTAGATCATGAATGTTTGATTTTAGCTTTAGATTACAGGTGTTATGCGCTGCACCTCTAAATTTCCCTGTATAGTGGCAGTGGTCCCTAACGGTAGGGTTTTTAATATCAGTGCAAGTTAACTGTTTCCTGCAGATGTGGCAATGAGTTGCTGATAGGAAATTGCTTTCATACTCCTCAGTCATCATTATTGGAACAGGTTGAAGGGTGCTAATCACTTTTTGCAACTCTAACATTCTGCCAATAATCTTCTCCACACACTGCTCTCCAAAGAAATAATTAGACTCAACAAGTCCCCTTGTAACGGTAATAAAGGCATATGCTACTGAATTGGGGACATGTTTTTGAGTTTGAGTATGTTTTTGAGTTTCTGGCATGATTGAGCATTCGAAATCAGCATATTGTAGCTGAACCAGGCGCGAGGCTGGCTGGCCCAGAACGTGGGCAGCTAGAGGGCCACCGCAGACTCAGTTGACATACTGAGGAGTTATTCTCAAACAGGCGATTGAGAGTCGGGTTCACCAATGTGGCGAGTTGAGCCACGTAAAGTTTATTTGAAGTAGCAGGGTGGAGGCGCTCTCTATCTGGCCACGCGGCATTTCCGCTACTTTTTGGAAGGCCGCATCTTCACCGCCTACACCGACCACAAACCCCTGGTCGCGGCCATGGCCAAGTTGTCGGATCCCTGGTCAGCGCGCCAGCAGCGGCACCTTGCATACGTGTTGGAGTTCACCACCGACATCCGGCACGTGGCGGGCAAGGACAATCCGGTGGCCGACGCCCTGTCCCGCTGCACCATCGCCTCTGTACAGCCGCTGCTCCCGGCATTGACTACGCGGCCCTGGCACGCGCGCAGCGAGCAGACGATCCCGCGCTCGCCGGCACCGGCCTGCGGCTCGAGCGCGTGACGTTGTGTCCGGGTCTGGAGGTCTTCTGCGACACCGTGACCGGCCGCCCGCGCCCGCTGGTGCCCACCGACTTCCGCCGCGCCGTTTTCGACGCAGTCCACGGCCTGGCGCACCCGTCCGTACGCAGTACGCGGCGCCTAGTGTCCGAGAAGTTCGTGTGGCCGGGAATCAACAGGGACGTCGGCCAATGGGCTCGCAGCTGCATCGCCTGCCAGACGGCCAAGGTGCAGCGCCACGTGACCGCCTCGCCCGCCAGCATCCCGGTGCCCAGCAGCCGTTTCGCGCACGTCCACATCGACCTTGTCGGACCGCTGCCGCAGTCCCGCGGCTTCACGCACCTGCTGACCGTCGTCGACAGGTTCTCCCGCTGGCCGGAGGCTTTCCCCTTGGCCGACACTTCCGCTGCCTCCCGCGCGTCCGCTTTCATCGCCGGTTGGATCGCCCGCTTCGGCGTGCCCAGTGACGTCACGTCCGACCGCGGCTCCCAGTTCACCTCCGGGCTATGGGCCAACGTGTCGTGGCTGCTGGGCATGCAGCTGCACCATACCACCGCTTTTCACCCACAGGCTAACGGTCTGGTGGAACGTTTCCACCGCCAGCTCAAGGCATCCCTGATGGCGCGCCTGATCGGACCGACTTGGACCGACAAGCTGCCCTGGGCGTTGCTGGGCATCCGCACGGCTCCCAAGGAGGACATCGGCGCCTCCTCGGCCGAGCTGGTCTACGGCGCCCCGCTGACGGTACCGGGAGAATGCCTGCAGGCCGCGCCACCCGAGGGCTCCTACGACCAGTTCCTGGCCCGGCTACGCAGCGCGGTACAATCGTTCCGGCCGCCTCCAACCTCGCGTCATGGCCGCGTCGCTGCCTCCGTGCCTGCTGCCCTGGAGTCCTGCACGCACGTCTTCATCCGCCGCGACGGCCACCGGCCATCTCTACAGCGGCCGTACTTCGGGCCCTTCAAGGTCCTTGAGCGCGGAGACAAGACCTTCCGCCTCGACCTGGGCACGCGGCAGTGGACCGACTCAAGCCTGCGGCGCTCGATCCCAGCGAGGCGATTCCGGCTCCGGCTCTGCGGCCACGAGGCCGTCCCCGCCTGGACGGCCGGCCACAACTGCCACGTGATGGAGACCCTCCGTTCGCAGCTGCGCACCCACAAGCGCCGCCGGAACTCCCACCGACGCGCCTCCCACCGGTGCAAGCGACCCGGCCTCCAGCGTCTAGTCGCCGCCAGCTTCCGCCTCGCCGGTGCCGCCCGACGCGGTTTCGGTCCTAGGCCAGCGCTGGGGGGGGGGGCCATGTGGCGGTCACGCCACACGCGCGTATGCGCTCCAGCAGCCACCCCAACTCCGACCGGGGAGGCCGGCGCTATGTGCACGGTCGCTGTGCGTTGATTGGCTGCCCAGTGTACACCGCTGGCCTATATAACTTTAGACTTTTGTCTTGCGCGCCTCCACCCTGCTACTTCAAATAAACTTTACGTGGCTCAACTCGCCACAATATACAACAAATGGGAGCTTCTCCATCTTGTGATAGTTCTTAAACCGGAGATACTTCTCTTTAGCTGAAGGAAGAGAGCAGTTGGTTGGGTGATCTTCACATGATAATTCATGCTCTGCTAGTTTTTCAAAGCGTTCAGGTCCACTGTAATGCTTAAGGCGCAAGCGGCAGATGGCAACAGCCTCGTGATGATTATTCAACTGCTTGTGAATGAGTCTTGAAAGATCTTTAATCCGAGCATAGTGAGCCTCCTCTAGTAAATTACCAATCACTAGAAGATCCACTTCAGTCCACCTTTTCCCCTCAGGATCTAAAACGTCTTTGCTACATCTGACCGGTTGAACATTCTCAGCTTTTTCACTCCACTCAAAGACTGTGATTCTAATTTTGTTATTAAACACTTCTTCTAGCTTTGGGATTTGAGAGATCGCCAAGCCTCCTTTGTCAAACCTGATTCCCTTCTTTTCGCATTCGATGAGATAGTAGTTGAAATAATTTTGATAATTTGAGGTTCTTTCGGGGTGGTGAAGGACACTATCATGAAAAAGTGCAGAAAGAACTGCCCATAGAGCACAGCAATTGTCTTTATTTTTAACATTTATGCAAGCTTTTTTGCCGGCTAGCTTATGCGGGAGCTCTATATAAGACGAGGCTTTAAGTGGGTCATATTTCATGACCATGACAGTCGCTCTTTGAATCCCTCTCACGACCCATCCGGAACCTCTGGATGTAAACGCTTCAATTTTCTTAGTGACATCTTGAAAGAAAGGATCCAGTGTGTCTGTAGGGGTGAATGGCTTTGCCTTTGTTGTCATGTAATACTCGAGATGCTCAGTGAGTTTTGCAGGCATATAAAACGCAATCTTGAATGATATCTTTAGTTTAAAGGTCTTGCGTGTTTTGGGTGTGTGATCAACAACTGATTGGATGCTGTCTTTATAGTCGTAGATGTTTGCGGTGGTGCCGTTGGTGTCAGTAATTTGGTTGGTGTCGTTAATTGGGATTGTGTACTCTATGTAATGTTCTGTAAACTTCCTCTGTGCAAAATTAATCTCTTCAGTGGCAAGCTCCGACTTTTAAATGGATTAATTGCTCTAATTTCTCTTGTTCCTGCTTTTTTTGTAGGTACTTTGCTTTTTCACCAGTGAGAGTTTCGTATTTGTTAACTAAGTTGCGACTCCTCTCTTGGTGTTCCTTTGCAGGATTTTTTATAGGCGCATACTGGTTGGATTCTAATTGATTGATGATTTCCAACTGTTTTTCATAGCTTCCCAGGTGACCAGGGTCGGTGTTAAACTTTTGCTTACATGCTTCTCTTAGTAAACTACTTTTGTCTTGAAATGAGACGCCTTTTGAAAAATATTTGTTGACTAAATCTTTTGCTGGATTGGCTTTTGGCATTTTTTCTCTAAAATAAAAAAAATTTTGAGGGTGACCACCCTGATAGAAAAGTTGAACTGTTTCTACATCCTATCAGTAGCGTTAGGTTTATGAAGCTGGATAAAGTGGGGTTTTAAACCTCATCACATTCACATTCACATCCGTATTATTGTAAACCCAGCATTGTGCAGTGTCATGATGGCTTTGACAATGTCAGACTTGCTTACAGAATTTTCATGCTCACAATCATAACGATCATCACAATCGAGGCAGCCCTCAGGGCAGCCCTCTCCTGCCTTAATTGTTATACCTTTGTCTCTTGCAATCTTTTTGCAATTCTAGCTGGTGGGCTCTATCATTCCCAGCTTTAACAGCAGTTGCTATACCTCCAGCTACACCACCTGCGGCACTTACAGCGCCTGCAATGATTGGGATAAGAGCTGCTAATGGTAGGATTCCTCCTGACTTTTCATCTGTGATGCTGTGTGTTTGCTCATTACACTGAAGTATTTGCTGTATGGGATCGATTTTTACTTTGGCACCTTTAATTGATATAAGACCTGGTTTCTTTGATTCAATGATTTTATTGAGTTTATTGATGGTTCTGGTTTCAATCTTTGTCATTTTTTATTATAATATTTTAATTAATTTCTGTGTCAGCCGGTATCGCTAGGAGTTCAGCTCTAGTGAATGACCGCGTGGGGGATTTGGGGTTAAAAGCCTGAGATAAAAAGTAATAATCTCCAGAGTCGGAGGTAAAATGTCTGTCTATTTTATGTACATCAAGGCTGAAGTATGGATCTGTAGCTTTTCTTTTAGTGTCCTTCTCTAGCTCTCCAGGTAGATATAAAAAGCGTAGAAACTCAGAGTTTGTCAGTATATATGGTGATTCAACTCCTGGAAGCTTAGGGTAGTTCGAGGTGTGTTTTGTGTTGTCTGTTCTATGAGATGCCTTAAGTTCGACAGTGTCTTGTTTAATTGCATGGGACGGTTTCAATCCAGTCATGCGTGTGACTTCATTGTTCAGTTGCTCTATAACAGTGGGGAGGTGGTCTGAACATTTTGTATAGTATTGGCCACTTTTTAGTTTCAGCTCCTCTGCTGTCTGCTTAGTGAATAGTCTCTTGGCTAGAGTTAGATTGAATCTTTCCACAAAAGCTTGGTCTCTGTGGAGCTCAGTTCTTCCGTAGCGAATTTGCGTGTCATACTTATGTAGAAGTGATTTCACTGCACCTAGGAATTCTTTACCCGGGTCTGTCATAAAGATTTCAGGGTAACTAAGGGGTGAGTTTTTGTAAATTTCTTGGAGGGAAGCTGCAACAACCTCTGACTTCTTCGTCTTGAGTGGTCTCGCTTCCTTATATCTGGAGGCAATGTCTATAACTGTGAGAGCATACTTGTAGCCTGAGTCATTGGGGAGAAACAAAAGATCTGCTTGGTGTGCCTCATTAGGTTTATAGATGCTAAAGTGAGGTCTTGTAAATTGAACATGTGGGAAATAGACTTGGTAGACTGCTTGCTTAGAGAGCCACTTTTCTACTTTAGCTTTTGGTTTCTTACTTAGTTCTGCGAGTTTGGTGACTGCATTTTTCCCTACAAAGAATCCTTTGTCGCTGTAGTAGTTTTTTAAGTTTCTGATGTGTCATTTTTAAAAAAATAAAATTTAAATAAAATAATGCAACGCTCTGGTGGTAACTTTGATTCACATGGACTGATAGAATAGCTTCCTCATCCAAACAAAGGCTGGACAATTCCCGGCTACAAATATTTCGGGCCTTTGAATCCACTTGAAATACAGTTAGATAAAAACAATAATCCAAATCCTGGGCATGAGCCTGTGAACGAGCTAGACTCTGTCTGCATGTGGCGCAATGTTAAGTATAAGGATTTTCCAGAGGAGAAGAATCGCTGGGACAAAGAAATGCTTAGGAGATTAGACAATATGGGGACTTCAAGCGGGTGGAAGGAATCGATCGCTCGGAAGCTAGTTAAAGCTGTTATTTTTGGAAAGGCAAAGTTGGGGTTGGGGATTGGCGGCTGTTTGGGAGAGGGGGCGGGTTTTGTGTTGCACGCGCCAAGTAAAGAACTAGGAAGACTGCTGAAAGAGCTGGAGGTTGTGAGAGCAGAATGATTCAAGCAAGAAAATTCAGCTGGATTGGGCGGGTGTTTTGGAGAAGGGTGAAGATGAAGGAGAGCCACGGATGTATTCCATAAACTTCGAAGTTCGCTTCAATATGAGAACGAGCAAACGGCTCAGGCGGAGGTCATTAGTGAGGGTGAGTTAGAAGCCATCTGCAACGACATCACATGCCAAGGTCCTGTTGACAATGGGGTGCCGGAACTGCATGAAAACCTGGTTATAAAAACCTAGTTTTTTGTGTAGAGAAAATCTTTAAAGATAATAGCAGCAAAAGAAAAAGAAATGAAAGAAAAGAAACAGATTCTGCATGCAGAGAAAGACATACTTTTTGAGCAGCAGTTAGTTTCCCAAATTTGGTACTCACGCAGGCTGCCACTCGAAGGCCACTGCTATAGCCTGCACATCTTTAAAACAAGAAAAAAGTATTAGCAATTTCCTTACTTTCTTTTTTCCTTTAAAGATGTAAAAAAATAAATATTGTCTGAAACCAGAAAGAGAAGATTTAGAGAAGATGAGAATTATTAAGAAGATAAAGAAAAGAAAAGAAAAAGTTAAATGTATTTACTATTTTTACTATTTTTATTATTTACTATTTTTATTTACCATAAAAATGGTATTAAATTTTTTATTGCCAATAAAATCCATGCTCCAATAGGCTTTAAATTGAAGTAAACATGTTAACATGTCTTCAATATCATTTTTAAGGTGTAAAGTTCCTCAAATGTTGTTATATTTAGTTTAAAAAACGAGGATAATCATGTAATGTTTTACTAAGAGACAGCATTTTTCTTATAGTGCTTTTAGCATATGTTATTCCATGTTGTTTCAAAAACTCCAAAAGCTGATAATCACAACTTTTAAATTTAATAATTTCTTCAGGATTTTCTATTCTTTTTTCGCTACGTTGAGGTTAAGCCATACACCATAGAGGTATGTGGCAATGAGCATACGATTATTACATCTTTTTAAATTTGTGACTGCTGTCTGTAGTTGTTCTAGTAGTTGCAAGCGTTGATTTTAGATGTAAGCGTATTGTGTATGAATAAATCTTAGTAGACATTAACAAGCCTGGCAGAACTGTTCAGCGTGAGTTACTATAATAAGAACCTGGAGAGGCAACTGTAAACATTTTTAGAGAAAATTTAGATTTTTTCAAAGAGTAAGGACCCTGCGCTGGGGATTTAAAGTCTTAGGGATCTGGTTTCGCGAATTGAATGTGGGCAGAAGAATGCGGATTATTATCTGTTTGTTTCGAAGATGCTATGGGTGGATGTCAGTGGATTATGTAGGACACCTGTTATGCTCTGATTCTGTCAGAGATAATATGGATGGATTTAGGAGGATTATGGATGACGTTTTCGGAGCAAGTGCGGCCCCTTTTTTCTGATTAAGGGATAATACGGATGGATTTAATGGGATTATGTTCGAAGTTTTCGGAGCAAGTAAGACACCTGTTATTCTCTGATTCTGTCAGGGATAATATGGATGGATTTAATGGGATTATGGAGGACGTGAAAAATTTTGTCCCAGAGGCCCCCTCATGCATTCTACTAAAAGCTGACTTACTTTGCATCTGTCATAAATGACACAGGCTCGCTTGCTGAATGACCAGGTGGCGGTTTCGATGCACGTGCACTTGAAGTCTTTGTCGTACATGCCGTCGAGGTAAACCTCGCAGTTGTCAGTCATCGTATACGCCATGTCTACGCAAGGATTGTTCCGACATGGGTTTGGGCAATAGTGATCAATGACGTCTCCTTTTAGTGACATTTTGTGCAGCATTCGGCAATACGAGAGCCAGAATGCGACACCGACAGAGTCAGCGCGAGTGTATAGGTCTTGGTCGACAACTGGCCTGCGTAGAGTCGTGCTGTCGTACGTGTTTATCTTGGTTGACATAAGTATAAGAATAAAACGCCTCCAAAAACATGCTACATCAAGCGGTTCTCTGCAGTGTAATGGACGCGATGTCCAGACTTTTTCTTCTTGATGAAATACTTTATCTTGTCGCATTGACTCCCAAGTTCCAACGAGAAATTCGCGAATATGATCCCGGTAAAAATAATTTTCCGTAATTTTCGCATCATCATCGCGAATTTCGTTGCCCAATAGATTCAGTAAATCTCGATTTAAGTCGAAATCAACGCTGAGAAGTTTATTGAAAGACAGTCTAACAGGTTCTCCAAGCGAGTTTTTTTCTGGCCGATTGAACATCCAGGAGTCAAACTTTCTTGTGGCTTCACGGTGGGCTAAAGACGATCCTGGGTACGTCGGCTTCACAAAACTTTTAGTTGCATGCTTGTAGAATACGACCTCGGTAGCAACCTCTCTACTCAAGCCGGTGCGCAGTACTTGGGGAAAGCCGAACTGATAGGACCGTTTAGTGGGGTGCAGCATGTCGCCGAACGACAGCACGTGCGGATACATTCGATTCAGCTTGCCCATCGGGCGAGGCCGGAACAGCAAATTGGCCAGCTCGTAGGTTTTTTCTGCGTCTTTCGGGTCTCGATAGATACGTCTGGCCTGCTCGGTAGCTCCTGTTGTGTCCAATGCAGTTGCTAGCATATAAAATAGCAGAGGTACTAGCCTGATCATACTTTTTTCAGTTGAGCTTACGTACTCTAAGGCAAAATTGTTGATAACGCGACGAGTGTAAAGCTTAGTATAAGTTTTTTAATCTTCTATTTGCTTTATTTCATTTTTACTCAAAGCATGACCATAGACGAATCATGCCCACAGCGAAATCCGCTTTCCAGCAAAAATGCTGCAACTAAAAATCTTTTTGTTGAACTATCTATGGCCTTCTATGAAAGACTTGTAAAGCTCAATAATGACCGTTGCATGTACATGCAATAAATTAGATTTACAAATAAACGACCCAGTTAAGCTGCATCTGCGTTGTACATGCGCGTAATTATTGGCAATAATTAGACCTAAAGAGATAATGTATCCCCCACTTGCCCCGGGCGAACGTCTATGGTCTCAGTGTGAATTTCATTTATTTGCTTCGGTGCAAATCTAAATATACTAAATCTCTAATGTTTGTATGCTTGAATGAATGTCCATAATCTTCTATCTTATATACTAAATCTGAAAATGTTTGTAACTTTGTTTATAAGTTTCGCATCTCCTCTTGAACCACTTGGTAGATTTTCGTCAAATTTGTTTCATTCGATGTGGAATTCTACTGGGACCATGTGGTCTAATTTTCATTTTGATGTCGTAGTGTGAAGCCTCTCAAATTGGAGAAATACTGTATTTCGCCTATCTAATTAGTGTATTTTTCTCGCAGTCAGAGTTAAATTTTCAATTTTATATCTATGGTGGTCCGTGAAGTTGACTACGCGGCCGCAGCATCAGCAGCAGCAGCAGCGGCGGCTCGAGTCTAAATAAAGTCTTTCAATATATAAAGCTAATTATATAGTGTATTTTTCTCGCATTGATTTTATAACCTTGAAGTTCTTTAAGGTGAGTTCAACCGGTGAGTTCAACCGGTGAGTCTGTTCAACTTCGATTCATTCGTATTCGTGCTGGATTGGAGTGATTTGTCTGATCTTCTGTTTGTTTGTTTGTCGGCCTGAACCGGTCGACCTGTCTGAATTTCTGTTTGTTGTTCGATTATTTGTCGGCCTGAACCGGTTGACCGGTCTCAACAATTTCATGTGAATGTGTCTCTTAGTTTTTGATACCTGGGCGCGGGTGTGCTGTCGCTCATGCCGAAGAGTGAGTTAGTAAAGAGTCGGGAAGCAAAATTGCGTCGT
This sequence comes from Macrostomum lignano, assembly GCA_002269645.1. NCBI lineage: Eukaryota > Metazoa > Platyhelminthes > Macrostomidae > Macrostomum > Macrostomum lignano. Next base: position 52,082 of record NIVC01002999.1, read on the forward strand.
CGGCAGGAAACAGCGGAGGAGCGTAATTCGCGGCTTGAGAAACAACTAGAGTATAGTCGGAAGCGTATACAGAACGAATCCATAAGTGCACGGTCTGACAGGTTAGATGCCGCGCGTGTTCGCGCGGCTGAAAGGCGAGCTAATGAGTCAGACGCAGGGCGTGTCTCTCGATTGAACGCCGCACGTGCCCACGACGCCGATATGCGAGCTACTGAGACAGACGCAGCACGCGCCTCAAGATTGGATGCTGCGCGTGTTCGCGCTTCGAAACAACGTGCCACAGAGACTGACGCAGTGCGCGCAGACAGACGGGACGCAATTGGTATTCATGTCGCTAATAAACGCGCTACAGAGACTGATGTTGTACGGCATATCCGACTCGCGAACAATCGGAAGCGCGCAGACCTAAGACGCATTAATATTCAAGGCTCAGGTGATGCTTCCATTAAGGAAAATGTTCCATTTCTACTGAAAGATGGGGTAAAAATCACTCCTATCAGAGGCGATGGCAATTGCTTTTTTCGGGCAGTATCTGATCAGTTTGCAGGAACGCCGTTGCAATATCTTGATCATCGCAAAATTCGAAGCTTAATGGCTACTGGTGCGTCCAGTTTGTTGAAGGGGCAGACCGAGCTACTGCAGTCACAAGGCCTCACAGTTAACGAGATTGTTTTTGAAACACGACAAGATCAAATCTATGTGAACAATTTCGTAGTGCCTCTACTCGACAGAATCTTTGATGTAGACTTTGAAATTTATCAACTTGACGATTGCGACACCAACAAGATGAACCTTTTTCAGGGTTCACTATCAGCCACCAGGCCACCTCTTGCCACTGTGAGGCTGCTCTATAATCGGCATATGGAGCATTATGAGTCATTGCGTCTGAATGACGATCAGGTCAATTTGATTGAAGCTTCTCGGCCTGATTCTCCTGTTATGATATCAATAGACTTCGACGAACCTGAGGAAGAACTCTGTCCAAATGCTAATACTCTTCATGATCAAAAAACAGTTCACGATCTTGGACGCATGAACATACAGTGTGAATGGTGCTCTGGCCTTCGTTGGAAATCTGAGTCGATCGGAATTTGCTGCGCCAAAAATAAAGTACATCTCGATTCACGGACAGTTCCACAACTTTTAGTAGATCTGTATAACGGCAGTCATAGGCTAAGCAAAGAATTTTTGTCTCATGTTCGCACTTACAACTTTGCTCTTCATCTGACCTCATTTGGTGCGCGGCTTAACCAAATGAAAGGCTGGAATCCAAGTTTAATCATCAATGGCCAAGTGCATCACCATATCCGACCATTAATTCCCGATGACTCCACGAGGTCTGATGGATGGCAAGTGTACTTCTTGGACAAGGAGTTGGACACGCGCCTACAATTTCATCGAGGCTTGAAACCAGAGCTGTTGCAGATTTTACAGACACTACTTCATGAAACGAACAATTATGCTCGCAGTCTCAAGGCAACGTTCGATATGTTAAGCTTCTTCGAGATTACGTTAAGATTCAATGCTGCTGAAAATTTCAATTTGCTAGATCAAACTTTTGTTCTCAAACTTTCAAGCAAATTAACTACTACTTAAATTTGTCCCAGAATTTTTAATCGAATAAAACTAAACTAACCCAACTAACTAAACTATACTAACTAACTAAATTCACCCGCAAAAATACAATTGTAACCTTATGCCACATGCTAAAAGTAATAATTAAAAGCGAGTCTCTGAAATAAAAAGTGATAAGTTTGCCCGCAATAACTTCAACATGTCCATGGTCGGATGCTTTTCTTACTTGTTCTGTATATCAGCATACTTTTGAGTACAAAATGGACGTCGGTTTTATTTGATTGTTAATTTAGGCCTTAAAAATCCAATGGAAGATTGCGTCTAATCCAAAGAGAACTGTACAGTCTCCCCCCGAAGGGGGGGGGGCAAATTCTCTAGTCTAAATATACTAAATCTCTAAGGTTTGTTTGTTTGAATGAATGTCCATAACGCTCTAGAGATTGCAATTCTTCACCGATTTTGATCGTGTTTTCGCCAAAAGATTCAAAATTGTCTGGAAAGAAGACGGTTAAAATTTCTTGTATCTGCTTCAATGCTAAAGGGATTAAATATTCGAAAAACTGTTTTAAATGGCCTTTTCAATGCAAATTTTATCAGCCAGAAACTTCACTGCCAATTTTAATTGATTGCGCCAGAGCCAACTGATAAGAAAACTCACTCCGCTCCACTTAAAGGGGGGCAATAAAAAATTATTCTGGCTGCTGGCAGCCAGCTCTAATTAGCTAGTCTAAATATACTAAATCTCTAAGTCTAATATACTAAATCTCTAATATTTGTATGTCCATAATCTAAATATACTAAATCTCTAAGGTTTGTATGCTTGAATGTCCATAACGCTCTAGAGATTGCAATCTAAATATACTAAATCTCTAAGGTTTGTTTGTATGAATGTCCATAACGCTCTAGAGATCGCAATTCTCGACCGATTTCGATCGCGTTTTCGCCAAAAGATGCAAAATTGTCTGGAAAGAAGACAGTTAAAATTTCTTGTATCTGCTTCAATGCTAAAGGGATTAAATATTCGAAAAACTGTTTTAAATGGCCTTTTTCAATGCAAATTTTATCAGCCAGAAACTTCACTGCCAATTTTAATTGATTGCGCCAGAGCCAACTGATAAGAAAACTCACTCCGCTCCACTTAAAGGGGGGCAATAAAAATATTATTCTGGCTGCTGGCAGCCAGCTCTAATTAGCTATCTAAATATACTAAATCTCTAAGGTTTGTATGCTTGCTTGCTTGAATGTCCATAACGCTCTAGTCTTCTAAATATACTAAATCTCTAAGGTTTGTTTGTATGTTTGTCCATAACGCTCTAGAGATTGCAATTCTTCACCGATTTTAATTGCGTTTTCGCCAAAAGATTTGTAATCAGCCTGGGATTGTATGGTTAAAATTTATTGTATCTGCTTCAATGCTAAAGGGATTAGATATTCGAAAAACATGCTTTTTTGCAAAGGTCAAGCAGCTCTTTCGACTTGAAATGCATTGTAAAAATGCTAGCAGATAAAAAACTGACTGACTGAATTCTGATTCTGATAAAGATTGCATCACAACAAGTTGAAAACACTGCGCCAAGTTAAAAGACAGAAATTGCGTAACCATATTGCTAACTTTAATTGAGACTGATGCTGACTGCCTGAGTATTTGATTATGTCATAGCTGCTTCGTGTGACTTTCACTCGAACGGCCTTGGAGTTAGTATTCGTGTAACGTTCTAGAGATTGAACCAATTGACCAATTTTAATCGCTTTTTCGCCAAAAGATGCAAAATTGTCTGGAAAGAAGACAGTTAAAATTTCTTTAATCGGCTTAAATGCTAAAGGTATTAAATATTCGAAAAACGAGTTTTCCCAATGCTTTTAATGGGAGGGCAAACTAGGTTGAATTCTTGACTGGCTGAATTCCAATTCCAATTATGATTGCGCCATAACTTTTCTCTCTCCACTGTATATGCTTCAATACTGGCTGCAGTGTGCAAGGAGAAAAAATGCTCAGTGGCTGCGTGTGTACATTCTGACCCTGGCTCTGACTGGCGGACTCCATAGAAAATTGCTATTTATAGATTTCACTCAATCAACTGTGCATTGGCTCCGCCTGCACGCCTACACACTGAGCAGCCTATCACTGCTATGTATTTAACTGAAGTTCTGAAGGATATATGGCTGATTTTGTTGTCCTCCCATCAATAGGCGGAGTAGCCGCACTGTAGGCACTAGGACTAGGTTTAGGCTAGGCGTAAGTTCCAAGGTTCGAGTCTGCCTCCCCGGCGGATAATTAAAATTAAAATAATTCAATAATTTATAGCTTGCGCCTCGACTAATTGGAACATTTTTTGATTAATTTCAATTGAAACATATTTCATTAATTCGCAATTCATTTTTTGCTACTCGGCACAAGCCGCTAATCAAATTTGATTTGTTAAAACTGCTTCGAGTATAACTGATCCCATCAAGGGTATTGTCTATCTCCATAAAAGTACGAAATTACTAAACTGCAGACAAAATTGCTTAAAGGTATTGCTAAATGCAGAGCTGCCGATATGTATCGAAAATTGATTAGTGAGCCGTACAATTCTGAGCAAATTGCAGTTTTCTGAGGGGACTGAGGTGCCGGCCAGAGAAGAACTGCAGACTGTGAAGTAGTTCCTCCAGACTTAAATCTAATTTATAGATTTCACTTAACTGTGCATTGGCTCTGCCTGCATGCAACCCGTGCACTAAGCAGCCTATCACTGCTGTGTATTTCACTGCAGTGCCAAAGCATATATGGCTGATTTTGTCGCCCTCCGATCAATAGGCGGAGTAGCCGCACTGTAGGCACTAGGACCAGGTTTAGGATAGGCGTAAGGTCCCAGGTTAGAGTCTGGCTCGCAGCGGACAATTGAAATTGAGCTAATTATTATTTCATTTTAGCTTGTGCTTCGACTAATTGGAAGTTTTATGCTTAATTAACAAGGCACACTAAATGAACTACATGTATTTTTGCTATTTAGCACAAGTCGCTAAGCAAATTTGATTTGTAAAAACTGCTTCGAGTACATGTATTACGAGCGTACTGATCCCATCAATGGGTATATGGCGTAGTTCCATGAAAGTATGAAATTGCTAAACTGCAGACCATTCTGAAAAAAACTTCTGACGGTATTGCAAAATGCTGAGTTTTGCAAGACTGCCGATGTGTATCGAAAATTTATTAGTGAGCCGTAAAATTCTGAGCAAATTGCAGTTTCCTGAGGAGCTGAGGTGCCGGCTGAAAGAAGAACTGCAGGCTGCTGAGAGGATTAATGAAAATTGTTAATTGAACACTTGTAGACTGCAAATGGAATGACTGCAGACTGCTTAGGGAAACTGCAGACTGTCGAAGGGATCATTGCAGATTGCAAAGGGGAAACAACTGCAAACTGCTGAGGTAGTTCCTCCAGACGTATGAGCGTATAGCTGCAGACTGCTGAGAGGGAAAACTGCCGACTAATAGGGGGATAATGGCAGACTTCTGAGGGTAATAACTAACTATTGAGCTTTGAGTGGATATTAACTGTGGAATATTAAGTACAAGTTGTTGAGGGGATTACTGCAGGCTGCTAAGTGAAATATTTTTTGCTAAGAGGACAATTCTATGAGCTGAGGGTATACATGCTTAATTTTAGTAAAAGTTGTAGAATGCAAAGTGGATGATAAATGCCGGCTGCTAAGAAATAACTGCAGTCTTTTTGCGGGATTAGATGCAGGGATAATTTCAGGTTGTTGTAGGGATAAATGCCGATTTCTGGGGGTTAACTTCAAACGGCTGAAGTTGCTAAACTAGATTATTTCGACCACATGTCAATAGGCACAACAGCCGCAGTAGGCAGGCAGTATCCGGCAGAAGCTAAGCAGAATGCTTTGATGTCAGCAGTTCGAGCCTGCATTGAAGCAGCGAATTTATCTTTGTGACCTGTGACAATAATGATTGTATCCTTTGCAGATTTTGCGGAACAGTGCCGGTGAACCATTGCTAAACTGCTGGTGAACCATTGCTAAACTGCTGCTGGTGAAATTGCTAAAGTGATGGTAAACCATTGCTAAAGTGATGGTGAACCATTGCTAAACTACTGGTGAACCATTGCTAAACTGCTGGTGAACTATTGCTAAAGTGATGGTAAACCATTGCTAAAGTGATGGTAAACCATTGCTAAAGTGTTTAATAATTTTAATAATTTTAATAAATGCTACTTTAAACAGAAGAAAACTCAACACAAGACAAAGCGAGAAAAGAATCACCATGTCAACCATAAAAAAAGCAGTCTGTCGAGAATAAAATACTCAATGTGAATTGCTAAGATTTCAAGGCTGGTATGGGAAATTTCTGTGATATCAAGACTCATGGGAGAATTTCTAAGATCTCAAGGCTCAGTGGTAATTGCTATAATGATGTGATTCTGGGGAGAATTGCTTTGATTTCAAAGCTTGAGTTCAATTGCTGCGATGTCGATCTTAATGAGGGAATTTCTGAGATGTCAAGGCTTACTGAGGAATTATTGAGATTTCAAGGCTTACTGGGCCATGGGCCAGATCAAGGCCCATGGGAGAAATTCGGAGATGTCTTGTCAAGGCTCAGAGGGAAATTCCTATACTGATGTGATTCTGGGCAGAATTGCTTTGATTTCAAAGTTCATTTGAGAAATTGCTGAGGTATCAAGGCTCATTAAAATTATTTGCTGTCACGGCTCATGGAGATAATTTCTGGAATGCTGTGGCTCTTGGGGGAATTGCCGACATTTTTAGGGTAAGAGTAAGACGTAAACCATATAAATGAATAGGCCTGTCTAACATTAAATACTTATTGGGAATTGCTAAGTTGTCAAGGCTCATGGGGGATATCCGAATTATAATGTGGCTCAATGCTCAGGGGGATTGTTGTGATTGCAGCACCTGCTCATATTGCCGAAATTTTTTGTCTCAAATAGGAGTTGCTGAGATATCAAGGCTCATTGGGGAATAGCTGAGATTTCAAAGCTCACGGGGGATCCCTGTAATGCTGTGGGCTGTGACTCTTGGGTATTGCTGAGATACTAAGGTTCACAGGGGAATGGCTGAGATTTCAAAGGCTCCTAAAGGGAATAGCTGAAATTCAGGAAATGTCAAGGTTCATTGGGTAATTGTTGAAATGCTGTGGTTCATAGTGGGAATAGCTGAAATGCTGTGACTTGGCAGGGTTAGGGTTCAATCATAAGACCCGTGTGAAAGTGCCAAGATATCAAAAGGTTAGTCGCTCAATTTTCAGGCTCCTGGGAAAATTGCTAAGATTTCAAAAGCTCCTTGGGGAATTTTTGAAATTCTTGGGCTGAGAAGGAGTTGCTGAAATGCTGTGACTCGGCTGCAGATAAAGGGTTATGGTTTGGGTTCAATTATAGAGCCATCGTCGTGTCAATCATAAATGATTCATTAAGGAATTTCTAAGATTAAAGGCTCTTGGCGCAAATTAGTTATATGCTTTGGCTCTTCGGAAATTGCTGACAGTTTAAGGCTTTCGGTGAAATTTAGATTTCAAAGCTTATGAGGAAGTTACTTAAATTCTCAGGCTCAAGGCTCACGGGGGAGATTGCTAACATGCCAAGACTCACTTATGGGTTAGGGTTAGGGGCTTAGGGTCAGTTTTGGTTCAATCATAGAATAACCACTCTGTTAACCATCAACTAAAGACTTGCCATCAACTAAATGTAATAGGGTCGATCTTTTATTCTTACTAATAGTAGTTTTAAGCGGGTTTAATGAGCTATTTTTACTCAGCCAATCAGTAAATTTCCTTGTTTAAATCCCTTAATTATTTTGTTTTAACTAACTTCAGCCAATGGAGTTTAATAATTTGTTATAATTTCGTAAGCTATTTTGTTATAATTAATTTCATCCAATCAAATTAAGTTTTATCCTCTATATAAACGGAACGATTGACCAAGAATAAAATTAACTGGCTCTTCCGCGAATTTTCGCGAGCTCGCTCTCAACCGGAGAGGAAGCGTTTTTGCCATCCAAACCAAAACGTGAGTTGAAACTTGCGAGTCTTAGTTCTTTGTAGGAATAGGGAGAAATCAGAGGTCGTGGAGACCCAGAACTAGGGATCTGAATAGGGAGAAATCAGAGGTCGTGGAGACCCAGAACTAAGGATCTGAATAGGGAGAAATCAGAGGTCGTGGAGACCCAGAACTAAGGATCTGAATAGGGAGAAATCAGAGGTCGTGGAGACCCAGAACTAGGGATCTAAATAGGGAGAAATCAGAGGTCGTGGAGACCCAGAACTAGGATCTAAATAGGGAGAAATCAGAGGTCGTGGAGACCCAGAACTAGGATCTAAATAGGGGGAAATCAGAGGTCGTGGAGACCCAAGACAGAGGTCTAAAATTAAGGAGAAATTTAAGGTCGTGCAGACTCTAAGGAAGCCGTACTGGCTAATAATAGGTATTAGGCGCTAGGAAATTAGGCATTAGAGGAGTGAATTAGCTACTGCTGGACACCCTTGATCCTCGGAAAACGCTAGACTTTCGGACTAAAATTAGGAAATTAGACAGTGTCTTACCGCTCGGGCACTACACGCTATCACAAGGTTTCCAAGAAATCGTGTGAAATTAGAGAAGGGTCATAGTTCAGAGGCAGCCAATACTACTAGAAGTAGACAGCTTAGGGACAGGAACCAGAAAGTCTGTGAAAGGCTCAGTAGCTTTAAGGTGGAATTGCAGTTAGAACGAGTACGTCTGCGACAACTTGGTGACATCTAGTGGGATCTAGAAGAAGGAGGAAACAAATCTGTAACAACTTGGTGGCAGCGTTAAGGGATCAAGAAACCAGCGGAAAGCTAACTAGATAAGTGAAAAATGGCAGGAATTAATGACGCATTAGCGCTACTAGCTGAAGAGCTTAGGAATCGTTTAGAAATAGGACCAGCAAGGCATGTGAGAATTCAGAAGTACACGCCAAGCCAAGACATTAGGATCTGGTTGACAGCTTTTGATCAGAGGTGTGAATCAGAAGGAATCGAGGAGAATCATAGGAAAACTGAGCTATTAGCTAATCTAGACTTAGCAACAGCGTTCGCCGCTGTACAACGACTTAATCTGCCAGAAGATCTAGGGTATGAAGAATTCAAGGAGCACTTGATCGAGAGATTTGGTAGGATAGGAAACGCGTCAGAGTTTAGGGAAGAGTTTAGAGGCAGAATGCAAGGAAGGAATGAGACGAAGGACGCTTATGCTGATGCGCTGATTGAGCTATCAGATAGAGCCTTCCCGAACATGAATGCAGAACAGCGAGAGGAAGAGATAGTTGAGCAGTTTATCAAAGGAGTTAGGATTCCGCCAGATACTAGGGAGAAGTTAATCTTTGCTCAGCCAGCGAATTTGCAGGAAGCTAGGCGAATGCTAAGGCGAATTGAAGCCGCATGGCAACTATCGCACAAAGGAGGTGTTAGGATGATGAAAGAGGGAGAAGGAGAGCAAGAGAAGAAGCTCCAAGATTTAGTTCAGCAGCAGAAGAATGAGTTAGAGCAACAGAAAAAGCTGATTCAGGAGCTGATGGCGCACAAGCCACCACCTATGGCTAGACCGCAGCCATGCCCAGCTCAGATGCCGCGACAGAATTATCAGCAGCAACCGGCATTTCAGCCGAGAGTTTCGGCATATTATCAGCCTAGACCTAGGAGAGAGTTTCCGATTCGCTCTTATTCGCCGCAGCCAGGAAGGTGTGCAATTTGCCAGCAACCCGGCTCAATAAGGCCTGGTATAGGTCACCAGTGCCGCGTGAATCGCAAACAGGGAAACTAGAATACAGAGGGTGGCATGAGAGGCCACGACCCTCTAGGAGAAATGAGTACAAAATGAAGGCCTCTAATTGTAAATATAGTGTAGATAGTGAAGGTTGGCGAACTGTCCCAATGCGAAAAAGACACATAGGTGGTGTGCATGTAAATAATGCGTTTGCACCAGCACCAATTTCCACTTATTCTGCGTCAGCACCTCATGCGTATGCACCAGCCGCATCATCATGTGTCAATCCTGCTTATGCTACTGAAAACTTAGCACCAGTAGTAGAAGAAGAGTCCGAATCCGATTTTCGCCAGCCAAAGTTTAAGAAAATAGTTAAGCAAAAGGTTTTTCCGAAACCAAAAGTTGAATTAGTAAACCAGACAGGCTATGAAGCAATAGTAGTAGGCAATATCGATAATCAAGAAGTAGACTTTCTAATAGACACAGGCGCTCAAAATAATTTTCTAAGTAGATCAGTTTGGTCAAAAGTATTCGAGCCGAGTCAGATTAGAGAAACAAGTAGGAGAGTTTCCACATTTGATGGAACTACAGTGAAACTAGAAGGAGAAGCGAGTACTTTAGTGCAGTTCGGAGATTTAGAATTAGAAATAGAATTCCTACTCTGCAGCCACGATTGTGACAACATACTAGGCATGGAATTCTTTAAAAATCGCTGTGAAAGCATTCAATTAGCAAAAGGCATGTTAATTTTAAAAGAGGGGACTTGTATTCCCATGCAGTATACTCATTTGCCAGTAAAAGTTTGCCGAGTATATACTCAGGAGAGGGCAGTAGTTCCGCCTAATAGCGCACTGCGAATCCCAGTGAGATTAGCCAAAAATTCAGAAGCCAATTATGGCACGCCAATGACTATTGAGACTATTGGAAGTAGTATTAGGACTAAGACAGAGACAGTAGAAATGAATCCGACTTTAGTTACTATGCGCGATGGCGTAGCCATAGTAGAAGTAGTGAATCAAAGCACGGTAGAAGTGAAATTGCCGAAATCAACCTTAGTAGGTTTAGCTAAGCCAATCAGGGCTAGAGAGCTCACTTACATGAATAATGAAGTAGATCAAACCGTGCCGTCAGATCAGCCAATCACCGGACGTGTCAATCAAACGCAATCTACAAGTGAAACTTGGATTAGCGAAATAGATATTAGTGAAGATTTGACAGCAGAACAGAGAGATAGGGTGATTCAGCTCGTAAAAGAGCATAGAGAGGCCTTTTCTCAACATGGTCTAGATATGGGCTTAACATCACTAGTCACGCATGAGATCTCGCTAAGGGATGAGACACCTGTTAGGATTCCGACTAGAAGGATTCCCCCTCATCTGCAGAAACAGGTAGATGCTCAGCTAGATGACATGTTAGCTAAGAACTTAATTAGGCCATGCTATTCGACCTATTCAACACCTTTAGTGATCGTGCCGAAGAAAGATGGTACTATTCGAATAGTCAGTGATTTTAGAGTGCTGAATTCACGAGTGAACTACTTTCCGTATCCGCTGCCAAATATTCAGGAGACATTTTCAAACTTAACAGGCAGTCAGTATTTTAGTAGCCTTGACCTGAATTCTGGTTATTGGCAAGTTCCGATAAAAGAGGAACACAAGTTTATGACTGCATTTTCAACATTAACAAGAGGTCAGTTTGAGTATCAAGTTATGGCTCAGGGCTTATCTAATGCCCCAGGTACTTTTCAAAGGCTTATGAATCTAGTGTTAGCAGGCATTCAGCATAAATATGCCATGTCATACATAGATGATATAGTGACCTATTCTAAGCAGTTCGAAGATCATTTAGAACACCTTAAGGAGGTATTTAAAAGACTAATTAGTGCAGGACTGAAACTAAGAGCTAAAAAGTGCAACCTATTTCATAGCGAACTAAAATATTTAGGCCATGTAATTGGAAGAGAAGGAATTAGGACTGATGAAGCTAAGATAGAAGCCATTAGGAGCTGGCCAAAGCCAAAGGATGTAAAAGAGCTAAGAAGTTTCTTAGGATTATGCAATTATTATAGTCGCTTTGTTAAGAATTATGCTGAGGCTGCACATCCGTTATTTCAACTAACTAGGAAAGGAGTGCAGAACTTTCAGGCAAAGTGGACTAGAGCTCATGATGAAGCATTTGAAGAGCTTAAGAAAAGAATGATGTCAACAGAAGTGTTAGCCTATCCAGAGTTTGTAGACGATGAGAATGTTAGAATGGTCTTAGACACTGATGCTAGTGATGGACGCATAGGGGCCTGCCTAGGCCAAATCCAGTCAGATGGCATCGAGAGGCCTATAGCATATTTCAGTCGGGCTATGAAAGAAACAGAGAAGCGCTATCCAATAACTAGAAAAGAGTTGCTAGCGTTAGTAGACGCAATGAAGCATTTTAGATTTTATCTGATAGGAAAGCGATTTTTAGCGCGCACAGATCATAAGGCGATTTTATGGTTGTTAAGGCAAACAGAGGCCCAAGGGATTCTAGGACGTTGGGTGGAACGCTTAAATGAATTTCAATTCGATATTGAGCATAGAAGCGGTGCCAAACATTCCAACGCGGACAGTTTGTCCAGAAGACCGGCAGAAGTAGCTGAGGCAACCGAAATTGAGCAAGGCGTGAAAGCCTATGAAAGCGAATTTGAGCAAGGCGTGAAAGCCTATGACAGTGAGATTAAGCAAGGCGTGAAAGCCTATGAAAGTGAAATTAAGCAAGGCGTGAAAGCCTGTGAAAGTGAAAAGGGCGTGAAGCCGATAGACAGCGTGAATGCTGCAGTAGGCGAGACAGTAGAAGAAGGAGAAAGAGAGATGCAGACTTCGCATCCCGAGGACTCAGAGTCTAGGATCAAGTCATTAGTCATTTCAGGAGTAGAAGGTGCGAAGGTAGAAGATGTGTCAGCACCGAGTTCAAGCTTAACGCAACAGAACAGAGACACTGAACCTGATCACAGAGAGAGTGAGATACCTAAAGTTACAAAATTACTAACTGACTACTTGCAAGTACCATTGAAGAAGGAGCAAATTGTTAAAGCTCAGAGGGAAGACACAGCAATCTGCACACTAATAGAGTGGAAGCAAGAAAATCTGTCAGTCCCGCCAATTCAGAAAAATGAGTCAGTCGAACTGAAGCAGTTAAGACGAAAATATGAGAAAATGAAGTTAGAGAGAAATCTGTTGACTATAGAAGAAGAAGGAATCTGGAAAATAGTTTTGCCTAAATCTTTAGATAAGCTAGTGTTTAGCGATCTGCATGATAGCCCGCTAGCAGGACATTTAGGTAGAGACAAAACAGTTCAGCGAGTTAGAGAGAGATTTTGGAGACCAGGCTTAGTAGCCGCAGTAGAAAAGCATGTGGCAGAATGCATCCCTTGCTTAGAGAGCAAAAGAGGCCATAAAGTGCAAGCTCCGATTCAGTCATTTCCAATTAGTGAGCCATTTCACCGGTTACACATAGATGTGATAGGGCCAATTTCAAAAATTAGCAAAAGAGGCCATCAGTATGTGTTGACAATAGTAGACAGCAATACTCGCTATCCGTTTGCATTTCCAATGCGCAATCAAAAAGCTGACACAATTATTAAGCTATTGCAAGAAAGAGTATTTAGTGAATATGGCCAATGCCAATGGATTCACACAGATAATGGCAAGGCATTCACTAGCAAACAATTTAGTGCATTCTGTGAGTTGTACAATGTGAAGCATACTTTCACAACTCCATATCACGCACAGAGCAATGGTTTAGTTGAGAGATTTAACAAGCAGGTCAAATCAATAGTCACATGCCTGATTGAGAAAGATCATAGCAATTGGGATCTATTAATTCCAGCAGCTTTAGTCGCAGTTAGAACTAGCGTTAATCAGACTACAGGCTATTCGCCGCATTTCTTATTGTTTGGCAGAGAGGCAGTTTTGCCCATAGACAGCGAACTTAGAGAGCCAAACCAATACGCTAACTATCCGACCTATGTAGCCGAACATGCCGAGAGATTAGAGAGTGCTAGAAAAATAGTTAAGGAAAAGTTTGAGAAAGTGCATGACAAAAGGCAGACAGACGCCGAGAATCAGAAAAAGCCAAAGGCTATCGAAGTAGGAAGTTTAGTACTAACTAGCAATCTACGCCCCCCGTTGGGGAGCCAAAGAAATGCAATACACGTTTTTTTAATATGCTACATGTATCCTTGAAATCTTAAAAAATCTCCTGTCAAACCTTGTAAGCCTTGACATGTCAGTAATTCCCCCCACAAGCTTTAACATATCAACTCCCCCCCCCCCCTGACATCTCAGCAATGCCCCCAATAAGCCTTGAAAATCTAAAAATATCTGTCAACCTTCTAACCCTAATCAAAACCTAACCCTAACTCTAACCCTAGCCTAACCCTAGCCCTAACCCTAACCCTAACCCTAACCCTAACCCTAACCCTAAAGCATTGAAATTTCAGTAATTCTCTCTAAGAGTCATTATAGCACTACTACAGCATTATAGCGATTCCCTGCAAGCCTCGACATCGTAGGGATTCCCAAATGAATCTCTTAACTTCGACATGAAGCTTCTTTTATTTTTTACATTACGCTTTAATGATGTTTTAGATGACGCTTCTATGATTTTTTACATGACGCTTCTATGATTTTTTACATGACGCTTCTATGATTGTTTACACGACGCTTCTATGATTTTTTACATGACGCTTTTATGATTTTTACATGACGCTTCTATGATTGTTTACATGACGCTTCTATGATTGTTTATATGACGCTTCTATGATTTTTTACATGACGCTTCTATGATTTTTTACATGACGCTTCTATGATTGTTTACACGATGCTTCTATGATTTTTTACATGACGCTTCTATGATTTTTTACATGACGCTTCTATGATTTTTTACATGACGCTTCTATGATTATTTCATGACGCTTCTACGATTTCTGCAGGACGCTTCAATAATTTTTACATGACACCTCTATGATTTTTACATGACGCTTCTATGATTGTTTATATGACGCTTCTATGCTTTTTACATGACGCTTCTATGATTTTTTACATGACTCTTCTATGATTGTTTACATGACGCTTCCATGATTGTTTACATGACGCTTCTATGATTTTTTACATGACGCTTCTATGATTGTTTACATGACGCTTCTATGATTGTTTACATGACGCTTCTATGATTTTTTAAATGACGTTTTTTTTGATTTTTATATGACGCCTCTATGATTTTTTACATGACGCTTCTATGATTTTTATATTACGCTCTTACGATTTTTTACATGACGCTTCTATGATTGTTTACACGATGCTTCTATGATTTTTTACATGACTCTTCTATGATTTTTACATGACGCTTTAATGATTTTTTCATGACGCTTCTACGATTTTTTACATGAAGCTTCTATGATTGTTTACATGACGCTTCTATGATTGTTTACATGACGCTTCTATGATTGTTTACATGACGCTTCTATGATTTTTTACATGACACTTCTATGCTTTTTACATGATGCTTCCACGATTTTTTACATGACACTTCTACGATTTTTTACATGACGCTTCTATGATTTCTTACATGACGCTTCCATGATTGTTTACATGACGCTTCTATGATTGTTTACATGACGCTTCTATGATTGTTTACATGACGCTTCTATGATTTTTTACATGACGCTTCTATGATTTTTATATGACGCTTCTACGATTTTTTACATGACTCTTTTATGATTTTTTACATGACGCTTCTCTGATTGTTTACATGACGCTTCTATGATTGTTTACACGACGCTTCTATTATTTTTTACATGACACTTCTATGCTTTTTACATGATGCTTCCACGATTTTTTACATGACACTTCTACGATTTTTTACATGACGCTTCTATGATTTCTTACATGACGCTTCCATGATTGTTTACATGACGCTTCTATGATTGTTTACATGACGCTTCTATGATTTTTTAAATGACGCTTCTATGATTTTTATATGACGCTTCTACGATTTTTTACATGACTCTTTTATGATTTTTTACATGACGCTTCTCTGATTGTTTACATGACGCTTCTATGATTGTTTACACGACGCTTCTATTATTTTTTACATGACGCTTCTATGATTTTTTACATGACTCTTCTATGATTGTTTACATGACGCTTCTATGATTGTTTACATGACGCTTCTATGATTTTTTAAATGACGTTTTTTTGATTTTTATATGACGCCTCTATGATTTTTTAAATGACGCTTCTATGATTTTTTAAATGACGTTTTTTTGATTTTTATATGACGCCTCTATGATTTTTTAAATGACGCTTCTATGATTTTTATATTACGCTCTTACGATTTTTTACATGACGCTTCTATGATTGTTTGCATGACGCTTCTATGATTGTTTACATGACGCTTCTATGATTTTTTACATGACGCTTCTATGATTGTTTACATGACGCTTCTATGATTTTTTACATGACGCTTCTATGATTGTTTACATGACGCTTCTATGATTGTTTGCATGACGCTTCTATGATTGTTTACATGACGCTTCTATGATTTTTTACATGACGCTTCTATGATTGTTTACATGACGCTTCTATGATTTTTTACATGACGCTTCTATGCTTTTTACATGATGCTTCCACGATTTTTTACATGACGCTTCTATGATTTTTTACATGACGCTTTTATGATTTTTTTAGTTTTCTTGGCGTTAAAAAGCTTTAATTAAAAAAACTCTACTCTCTAAAAATTCGAACCATCGTTTCTGCATTTAGCAGTTCAGTCTGTTTACCTCTAGGCTAGCTCTCATCGTTTTGATAACATGAATTTTAGCACTTATAATTATAAGTTTCAAAACTCCAAGCATAGAGTAAATCACACGAGGCAGTTATTACATAATCAATTTCTCAGTCAGTCAGTATCAGTTAACAATATGGTTGCGCAATCTAAATCAAGTCTGCAGTGCTACGCTTCCACACTGCATTTTCAATACTGTGACGCAATTCAAGTCGGAGTTACAATTCAGTTATGATGTAATCTATTTCAGAATCAGAATTCAACCAGTCAGTTTTTTCTCTAGCATTCTTACAATGCATTTCAAGTCGAAAAGTTTGCTTGACCTTTGCAAAAAAGCATGTTTTTCGAATATTTAATCGCTTTAACATGGAGCAATTTCTTAGCCAAGATGCATGTACCGTCCCAGGAAAATTTCTGATCGAACAGTGCAAGTTCGAAGAAAATCGGTCCAGCCATTTTTTCTCTAATCGATTGCGTACAAACAAACAACTCATTTTTAGTATATAGGAAGATTTAGTATATTTAGATTTTTAGTATATTGGATTAATAATCCACAACTTAACATTGACGAATCTAATAAGTTTCATAGGAAAAAGCGAGCCGCCTTTCGAGTGCTTAAGCAAATCTCAGAAGTAGTTTTTAAGATTCAAAAAGAAGAAGAAGGCGAGTTAGTAGGCAACAAGTTATTAGTACATAGGGATAACATAGCCCCAGTGCCAAACTCTGTGAAAGAGCCAATAGATAAGGGAAGCCAGGAGAGCGCTGAGACAGTAGAAATTATTAATAAGGAGAGCCAGACGAAAGCTAAGCATTCAAATAAAAGAAATCAGCAGGAGGTAGGACAATCAAGCAAGGGAAGCCACGCCAGAAAGAATAGACTAGAAGAACCAGTTATCGAATTAGAAGAAGAAAGCTCTGATGAGGAACAGCCGAAGTGGTTTTGCAAGATTCGTGAAAATGAACAATCGGTACATGAGAATGAATCAGAGTTGGAAGCGGAGTCAGAAGCTGAGATAGAAAATAATATGCAACATGAGAGCCTAGTGGAAGAGGAGATGGAGAGGTCAGAGCGAGAGGGAGGAGAAGTAACGATCGATAACAGACGCGAAACAGAACAGGGGGAAGGAAAAGGCGCGCATGCGGGCCACACTGAGAATGGGGGTACGCCAGACAAAGAGGGTAATAAAACTAAACCATATAACACACGCAGCCGTACTAGGCCACCAGTCAAATGCCAGTGTTATCTAAAAAAGCTTGCTACTGTATGGAGACTATTAGAAAAATTAAACTTTTAGCCAGCCAATAGGAATTCAGTTGCGGTTTAAATCAAGTGTTTATTGCGCAAGAGCCAATAAGATAATTTACAAAGATTAAAACAAGTAGTTTGTTTAAATTAACTCAGCGGGGGGGAAGTTAATTTATATAAAAGGAGACACTTAATCAGGAAGGAGTCAGGATGGACTCTAAATCTAACAGTCAAAATTAAACTAGCTAGCTATGGACGAAATAGATCTGTTCGCAGACTTTGAAGATTTACTAGGAGATTTTACTATCCCAGTAGGGCAAGAGGCGGTAGTCGCCCAGCAGCCGCAGCAGCAAGAGGCGGTAGTCGCCCAGCAGCCGCAGCAGCAAGAGGCGGTGGTCGCCCAGCAGCCGCAGCAGCAAGAGGCGGTGGTCGCCCAGCAGCCGAAGCAGCAAGAGGCGGTAGTCGCCCAGCAGCCGCAGCAGCAAGAGGCGGTAGTCGCCCAGCAGCCGCAGCAGCAGCAGGCAGTAGTCACCCAGCAGTCAGAAACGATAGTTATTGAGGATCAAGAAGCAGAGGCAGCCATCGACCAAGGAAGAAGCACCCGACTAAAGTCTGTGGTAATACGGCCGGCAGCACAGAAGGTGCCTGTGCCGCATAATCCGCAGGCTCGAGCGTCATTACTACGTGATCAAGCCAACAGACCAGTTGAAATAAGCGATAACATTCGCAAGCGACAGCCGCCAGGAGCGAACGCGACTCAGTTTATTACCATCAAACAGCCTAGACTCATTCTGCCGCGACAGCAGTCGAGACCGCAGCCAACAGTCATGTCATCGCAAAGTACGTCATCGGCGCAGCCTCAGGCCCCGGCCATTGGAAGGCAGGCAGCCTCAGCAGTGACACTAAGAAGCCACCGATCGCAGAACCCGATGGCCTTGGGGCTAATTTCGCGGCCGTGCTGCAGGAAGTTCCGACTCATCTTCAAGAACCATACAAACAGGCCATCATGAAGATCAAGTCTTACCTGCTCAGCGTGGCTTTGCTCAGAATAGATGGGAGAGGCTTCTTGCCTCAAACCAAAGAGCCAGAAACGGCAATCGAGGAACTTCAGGCCAACTTTTCGCATGAGCAGTGTATAGCGGCCTGGCGAAAGGCTGTTACGTACGCTCTACATGATCTCACCCAATCGGCTTGGTTTTACCAGCAGGCACAGCTGCGGTTCGAGGTCTGCTGGATGGCCGACAAGTTGGGATGGCCAGTCAAGAACAGCTTGCCATCAGAATTCGGTATGAATATAGGTAATAGGCGTAATTAACATTTTGCTGACACTCACGAATTGCTTAACCTGTACTTATTCATTTACTTAACCTGTGCTTATTCATTTGCTTAACCTGTGCTTATTCATTTGCTTAACCTGTGCTTATTCATTTGCTTAACCTGTGCTTATTCATTTGCTTAACCTGTGCTTATTCATTTGCTTAACCTGTACTTATCCATATTGCTTAAATCTGTGCCACGATGCTATTTTACTTATTCATTTACTTAACCTGTGCTTATTCATTTGCTTAACCTGTGCTTATTCATTTACTTAACCTGTGCTTATTCATTTACTTAACCTGTGCTTATTCATTTGCTTAACCTGTACTTATCCATATTGTTTAATCGGTGCTATGATGCGATTTTCTTTTACTATTTAGCTCACTAATACTATTCACTTGCATAATTTGTGAGTATCTGTATTGTTTTCGTATGCTACTTATAGTATTGTTCATGTAATTTGTATTTTTTCACACATATAATTAATTCAAAAATCCAATTAAGGGAAGCCAGTTGTAATAGGGTCGATCTTTTATTCTTACTAATAGTAGTTTTAAGCGGGTTTAATGAGCTATTTTTACTCAGCCAATCAGTAAATTTCCTTGTTTAAATCCCTTAATTATTTTGTTTTAACTAACTTCAGCCAATGGAGTTTAATAATTTGTTATAATTTCGTAAGCTATTTTGTTATAATTAATTTCATCCAATCAAATTAAGTTTTATCCTCTATATAAACGGAACGATTGACCAAGAATAAAATTAACTGGCTCTTCC
The DNA here is from genome assembly GCA_002269645.1 of Macrostomum lignano. Lineage (NCBI taxonomy): Eukaryota > Metazoa > Platyhelminthes > Macrostomidae > Macrostomum > Macrostomum lignano. Next base: position 71,549 of record NIVC01002999.1, read on the forward strand.
GCGAATTTTCGCGAGCTCGCTCTCAACCGGAGAAGAAGCGTTTTTGCCATCCAAACCAAAACGTGAGTTGAAACTTGCGAGTCTTAGTTCTTTGTAGGAATAGGGAGAAATCAGAGGTCGTGGAGACCCAGAACTAGGGATCTGAATAGGGAGAAATCAGAGGTCGTGGAGACCCAGAACTAAGGATCTGAATAGGGAGAAATCAGAGGTCGTGGAGACCCAGAACTAAGGATCTGAATAGGGAGAAATCAGAGGTCGTGGAGACCCAGAACTAGGGATCTAAATAGGGAGAAATCAGAGGTCGTGGAGACCCAGAACTAGGATCTAAATAGGGAGAAATCAGAGGTCGTGGAGACCCAGAACTAGGATCTAAATAGGGGGAAATCAGAGGTCGTGGAGACCCAAGACAGAGGTCTAAAATTAAGGAGAAATTTAAGGTCGTGCAGACTCTAAGGAAGCCGTACTGGCTAATAATAGGTATTAGGCGCTAGGAAATTAGGCATTAGAGGAGTGAATTAGCTACTGCTGGACACCCTTGATCCTCGGAAAACGCTAGACTTTCGGACTAAAATTAGGAAATTAGACAGTGTCTTACCGCTCGGGCACTACACGCTATCACAAGGTTTCCAAGAAATCGTGTGAAATTAGAGAAGGGTCATAGTTCAGAGGCAGCCAATACTACTAGAAGTAGACAGCTTAGGGACAGGAACCAGAAAGTCTGTGAAAGGCTCAGTAGCTTTAAGGTGGAATTGCAGTTAGAACGAGTACGTCTGCGACAACTTGGTGACATCTAGTGGGATCTAGAAGAAGGAGGAAACAAATCTGTAACATAAAGACTTGCTAAGATGGGAGTTGCTAAGATATCAAAGCTCATGGATGGAATCGCTGAGTTGACAAGGCTCATGAAGAAATTGCTGAGATATCAAGGCTCATAAGGGGATTGCTGAATTCTTGGGGGAGGGGAGTTGGGTTGTTGGGATGTCAAGGCTTACTGGGGGAATTGGTGAGATTTCAAGGCTTACTGGGGGAATTGGTGAGATTTCAAGGCTTACTGGGGAGGAATTGCTAAGATGCCAAGGCTCATGGACTCATGGTTGTTGGGCGATTGTCAGGTAGTCAGGTAGTACGGCTGAAGTAGCTCATGTAATTCAGATAATGAAATTGTACACACAAGTGATGCTGATTTCTGCTAATAGGAAATACCAGCGCATTTATTAAAGGTTTCATTCTTTGATTTAGGCTAATAAGAGAGTCTAAGGACGTCAATGATTTGCATATTTGCTGCGGATCAGAATATGCCCGGCCAGCGACGATATGCACTAAGAGTTTGTGCTTGAAAGGATAAGCACTATTTGCTGATTGAGAAAGGGTTTTGGGCTGATGAAGGAAACTTTTTTGGCTGATGAAAGTTCTGATTCATGGCAATTTATTTTTGCCAAAATGAGAAAAGGTAATTTTTGATTAATGGAAATCAACATTTTGGATAATTAAAGTAAGGTTACTCTTGTGTCAAAATAAAAACCAATTGGTGTCATTTTCGGGCTCCCCAGCGGGGGGCTAAATGGCTAGTCTTCTAAATATACTAAATCTCTAATATTTGTATGCTTGAATGAATTCTAATATACTAAAAGTCCTACCTTTGTTTGTTTGTCTGTCTGTTTGTGAATGATCCAATATACTAAATTGCTATCTGGGGGATGCTTGCAGTCTGGGGGATGCTTGCTATTTGGGGATCGATGCTTGAATGCTGTCTGAGGATGCTTGCTGTCTTGGGATGTTTTGTTTTTAGAGGGAATGTCTGTTGTTTTTTATGAAGGCTTTATTTTGCTGTCTATTTGTTATTTGTAAAGAACAAGGATTCTATCCAGATGTCCCCCACGGGGGGGGCGAAGATTGCTAGTCCAATATACTAAAAATCAAAACTATGTCCAATATACTAAAAATGAGTTGTCTGTATGTTTGTATGTGGGTAGGTATGCGATAGATTTCAGAAAAATTGGCTCAACCGATTTTCTTCAAACTTGCACCATTCGATCAGAAATTTTCCTGGGACGGTACATGCATCTTGGCTAAGAAATTGCTCAATGTTAAAGGGATTAAATATTCGAAAAACATGCTTTTTTGCAAAGATCAAGCAGCTCTTTCGACCTGAAATGCATTGTAAGAATGCTAGAGAAAAAACTGACTGACTGAATTCCGATTGTGATAAAGATTGCATCACAACAAGTTGAAAACAGTGCCGAAGAAATGCACACACGACATGATTTAAATTGCGTAACCATATTGCTAACTTAAATTGAGACTGATACTGGCTGACTGAGAAATTGATTATGTCATAACTTTTTACTCCAATTGACTTGCTGTAAGAATTGAATTATAAGGGCCACAATTCATGTTCTCCAATTGAAAAGAGATAGCCCTGATGCGAACAGACTGGAATGCTAATGTAGCGACCTGGGTTCGAATCTTAGAAGCGCAAAATAATTTTTTTATTAAAACACCTTAAAAACAAAAAAACTGCTAAACATAAAAAAGCGCAATAGAAGAGCCACCATGTCAAACATAAAAGAGTTACCATGTCAAACATTAAAGAGCCACCATGTCGAACATTAAAGAGCCACATTGTCAAGCATTAAAGAGCCACCATTTCAAACCTAAAAGAGCCACCATGTCAAACATTAAAGAGCCACCATTTCAAACCTAAAGGAGCCACCATGTCAAACATTAAAGAGCCACCATGTCGAACATAAAAGAGCCACCATATCAAACATAAAAGAGTTACCATGTCAAACATTAAAGAGCCACCATGTCGAACATTAAAGAGCCACCATGTCGAACATTCAATAGCCACCATGTCAAACATTAAAGAGCCACCATGTCAAACATTAAAGAGCCACCATGTCGAACATAAAAGAGCCACCATATCAAACATAAAAGAGTTACCATGTCGAACATTAAAGAGCCACCATGTCAAACATTAAAGAGCCACATTGTCAAGCATTAAAGACCCACCATTTCAAACCTAAAAGAGCCACCATGTCGAACATTAAAGAGCCACCGTGTCAAATATTAAAGAGCCACCATTTAAAACCTAAAAAAGCCACCATGTCGAACATACAAGAGCCACCATGTCGAACATAGAAAAGCCACCATGTCAAACATTAAAGAGCCACCGTTTCAAACCTGAAAGAGCCACCATGTCGAACAATAAAAAGCCACCATGTCAAACATAAAAGAGCCACCATGTCAAACATAGAAAAGCCACCATGTCAAACATTAAAGAGTCACCATGTCAAACATTAAAGAGCCACCGTTTCAAACCTAAAAGAGCCACCATGTCGAACATTAAAAAGCCACCATGTCAAACATTAAAGAGCCACAATGTCAAACATTAAAGAGCCACCATTTCAAACCTAAAGGAGCCACCATGTCGAACATTAAAGAGCCACCATATCAAAGTGGATGCTTGCTATTTGGAGGATGCTTGCTTTCTGGGGGATGCTTGCTATCTGGGCGATGCTTGCAATTTGGGGGATGCTTGCTATCTGAGGGATGCTTGCTATCTGGTGGATGCTTGCTATCTGGAGGATGCTTGCTATCTTGGGGGATGCTTGCTATCTTGGGGGATGCTTGCTATCTGGGGGATGCTCGCTATCTGGGGGATGCTTGCTATTTGAGGGATGCTTGCTATCTGGAGGATGCTTGCTATCTGGGGGATGCTTGTGGTCTTGGGAAGATTTCTTATTGCAATTCACTTCATTTGAGCAGTTTGTCTGTTGTCTTTGTGAAGGATTTTTTGGCTGTCTTTTTGTTAATTGTAGAGAACAGAGATTCTATCCAGATGTCCCCCATCGGGGGGCGAAGATTGCTAGTAAACGGTCTATTTCTCTGTGCAACAGATCTTTCGATGCAAATAAATGAACTCAATGAATGGTCAATATAACATTAACATAGAATTTTGCTAGTTGTAATTCCAGATTGTCATTAACTTAATCAATGCAAGAAATTTGCGGGTAACAATGTGGAAATTTGCGGGGACTATGTTAGAGATGGGCAGAAAGTTGAGAAAGTCTATGGTCGAAGGCTATTTTTTCGGTGGATGGGCAAATCTTTGTGCCATAGACTAAATAAACACTCGGATTAATCGAGAGGACGGGGCTATGGAGCCGCGTTTTGAAGCAACGATTCTAGAAAGTTCTGTCTGTCTAATCAACTACTGACTAAGAACGCTGAACTATGCGAATCTGCCCGACCAACTTGACACACGTGACAGTACTAAAGGAGAGCGGCTTCTCAAACGCTGCCATCGCGGTTAACACCGGCCACAAGAATTCAGCGAGCGTAGAGCGCTATACGCGAGTGAGGCGCGATGCCGACTTCCGTGCGATGTCATCAGCGCTGAGCGTCGAGACAAGCGCCTCCCAGGTCTCTATCCGTCGTGTTGGTCAGGATGGTGAAGTGGCGATCAGTGAGACAAGGGCTATTGAAAACAAGTATGGAGAACGGCAATCAGAGCCGGCTGCAATCGTCGTGAACTTCAACGGGACCTTCCAGAATTGCACGTTTAATCTAACTGGAGTTGGTAAGCAGTAGCTTGGAAAAATTAAAACGTCGTCTGATTGAATGAACTAAACTAACAAGCCGAAAATTGTTGCGTTACTGTTACAAAATTATAAAAGTACGAAAGCGTAAAAGAAAACAAAGTCATAATAATCCTATAAAAGTAAAAATTCTTTTAAAATATAAAAGCATACTTGGTTGGAACTTGTTTTACCATCATAGACTACGAAAATTCGAGACGAAATTTCATTCATTGTTTAGCAATTTGATGATCATTATTCACATTTTTAATGTCCTACAGACATTAAACCTGAATTCGCAGCCCTCGGATTCGCTCATTCCTGCCCTCAAATCCATAGTCAGAACAATCAGTTCTGATCTATGATTCAGTATCAGTTCATGATTCTGATTAGTTCTGATTCGAGGGCTGCGAAGCCCTCGGATTCGCTCATTCCTGCCCTCAAATCCATAGTCAGAACTATGTTGTTTCACGATTGGCCATAGACTAAAACAGCAGGCACGGAATCTGCCGTCTTGCCCGCGAAATCGTGAGACAACAATCCATTACTACAAACTAATGCATTGTCTGTAGGATCGTCAAACAGAAAAACAATGCAAAGAATCAGCGGTCGCAGCACGTGACAACGATTTGACATATTTGTTGCTTCCTCTCTGTGCATTCCTCCAACCTAGCATAAAGTGGTGTTTTAACAACCGGAACTGGAGTGTATGGTGCACAGTGCAAAAGCTGACATCAGTGCAAAACAGTGCAAAACCAACCTCCCCCGGTACTCTGTCGCGACCGCAGCGCAAGGCGACGGTCATCGCCCGGTGACCAGGTCTGTTTTCACTACCTTAGCCTGCCTCATTTGCCTCCTCTGCTCCTGGCTGTTTGTCTGCGCTCTTCTCGCGGAAAATATTGAAGTGAACCCGGGGCCAATGGACTGCGGCCGCTGTGCTCGCGCCATCAAAAGTGGCTTCACTTTCTTCTCCTGCCAATCCGGCCAGTGTTCTAACGGCTGCCATAAGCACTTCGACTGCAGCGGCATCCGCAGTTACCAACAGCGATCGCACTGGCTCTGTCACCGACATCGCGGCCTTGAGCAGGCCCCCAGAGAACCCGCTGTGAGCATGACTGCTGAACCACGCAGCGATTGCAGCGCCTGCTCGGCCCCCATTCGCATGCGCACCAACCCTCTGCGCTGCAAGGTCGCAAACGCCTCCTGCCATAGTTCCATCAAGTGCAGCGGCATTCCAAGGTTCAAGTGCAGTCCCCGCTGGCTTTAACAGATCCATGCGCCTAAGGCTGAGCACTCTGTGGCCGGCCGCCCAATCGCGGCCCGCCAAGTTGATGGGGTGAACGCGGACCGCCCGACGGCCGCTAACCAGGACAGCTGTGCCACTAACCAGGGTGCAAAAAACTATTCCGTGCCAATTCCTCACTCTTATCATCTGTAGCCGTTGCACGTGTTGATGTTCCACAATAGCTGCTCAGGGCTCTCACGGACCGTGGCAAACCTTCCAGCCCTATCCGAGACCGCTAGACCTGCCCGCAGTGTACTCGCACCACACCGGATTCGAGCACCACAATAGTGACTCAGCCAACTATCGGTCCCGCCGATCTGCGGTGGCGAGGAGCAAGCCGAATTGAGGACGCCATCACCTCAGCGGCACACCGCCATGTTGGGGAAAAAACTTTCAAACGGCCGCGCGCCCCTGGCTCTCCCAAGAAGCCTACCAGTCCATCCGCAAACGCAATTACCTTGTAGGGACGTCGACAGCCACCGCGCCGAATGGCTGCAAAACTGCACGGATGCTATCACAATCATTCGCGAGAGCAAGGAACAAAGCTGGCGCGAATTCCTGAACGCCGCTTGTGGGTCCTCATGAATCATTCTTCGAACAGCAGCGATGCGCTTTCGTCCATGAAGGCAGAAGTTAGATGTCAATACACGCAGCTCTTATAGTATACATGTACGAGTACGTATAAAGATCGTATCGAACAAAAGCTAGCTGATTGCCTGACTTGCCACGCAGGCTATGAGTAAACTTTTGAGGCAGCACACTCGCGTGAGATCTTTTTGCTGGTTGACTTCTCATGTCTTAAAAGTCTTGTTTTGTTAATTCCATTAAATTGAGTTACAGTTTTGGCATCTTTTTGAAGAGCTTGACTGTGTTAATTGATTGACTCTAACAAAACACTGAACCTATAGCATTTTTAAGTTAGATTATGTACATGCTTCAAACACGAACTAGTCCAAGGACCGCTAAGAGTAGGACTATTTGACTGCCTTTTGGAGCTAGCCGATTTCATAGAAGTCAGCTGTTCTTAATGCATTTTTGACATTTTAACGCCAATTCTTTTTCAATATTGTTACAAAGTTATGTTTTAATTCTGTGATTAAGAAAATTGTATTTAAGTTATAGTAAAAGAGTTTTTAAATTGTTACAAAAAACGTTTCTTATTAATTTTAGTGTATAATTTGTTAAGACTTCTAATTGCCTAAACAACAGAAATTTAACTTTAACTTAGAAAATAATTATCTAACTTAGAAACAATCGTCCATCAAGGCGTTTTACAAGCATATCGTCCGTCCGTCAAAGCATTTTAGGCCTGTTAAGTCTCATGAATATCGGTTGAGCCGTTTTTTCCTGCAATCTATCACACACATGATAATATGATAATATATATGGACAGACCATTTTTAATATATAACCTAGGCCTATGCTATGCAGCTATGCATGCTATGCTATGCAATGCTAATGGATTGTTATGCTCGCAGCTCGACCGATTCGTTTGATGTCTGCTCATGTTTTTGTGAAGCTTTTTATCAAGCCATGTATCAAGCAGATGTTTTTCAGATCTTTACAGATTTTTTTGAAAGTTCAAGTTTCAAATTTTAGCTTCATTTTTATCTAGCTTCAAGTTCAACCCTTGAACTTCATATAGCTTCAAAGTCCAGTGGTGGGAGTGAGGCGCGAATTCGCGCCTGGCGCGAATTTCGGGATTAATGGCGCGAATGCGCGATTTCTGAGGCGAGGCGCGATTTTTTTTATGCTCAATGCGCGAAAAATGTTAGGCCTAGCTGATTTTGCTTTACTTTGCCAGTGACTGCCACACCCCCAGTGTCTCCTACAGCTGTACTTTCACTTGTAAACTTGAATGACCTGACACGCTGCTGGCTGTTGCGCTTTGTCTCGCCAGTCAAACTACCCGCCAAAGTCTGGAAGCTGGATTTAAAGGACAGTTTGATTTGGCTGCCCCATCTGCAAATCGGCATGGGGGAGCAGGCCAGGCGTCTCTTCATTGAGATGTCTGCTAGTGACCAACAGGCCTGTCTAGCTTCGGTGAAAGCGTTCTTTGTAAAGGGAACAGAGAAACTCTTTGAATATTTGCCGCTGAGCAGCTCCACTCTTCGTGCCTGCCAACTGCTGGATCCGATAAAGCAGACAAACGATTGGTTTGTTCAGTGGGTTGATACCATTGCCAGGCAGCTACCGACGATCATGACAGCAAGCGAGCTCGACATGTTGCGAGTTGAGGCTCGTGCTCATCAACAAGATGTGCTGATTGCTGAGTTAGACATTGAATCCGAATCGGCTAGTAACTTCTGGGGAAAGGTCGCCGCAGTTGGCAATCGCCCACTTCTTATGCGCATAGTACGTGTGCTATTTGTCTTGCCGCACGGCAATGCAGAAGTCGAGAGAATTTTCAGCAATCTTAATGATGTCTTTACAAAGAAGCGCTCCAGTCTTGGAGCGTACACCATTAAGGCACTAGTCGTCGCGCGCTCTTGCCTTGCTGCTAAATGTTGGACAGCTGCTACGCTACCAGTCTCGCTTAGGTTGCAGAACCTGTGCAACAGCGCCTATGCTGCATACCGCCAATGGCTGGAAGAAGAGAAGCAAGAAGAGGAGCGCAAGAAGAGGGAAGAGCTCGAGAAGAGTGTCCTCTCCGAAATTCGAAACAAGAAAAGCGCAAGCAAGACATTCACAGACTTAGAAAATTCTGTTCTGGATTATATAGTCAATGTATGGCAAAAAAGATTGACACAAAAAAACTTTCGGTGGGAAAAAAAATCGTAGGCACGAAAAAAATGGGCACTCCTCACTCCCACCACTGCTTCAAACTAACCGACCACTAACACTAGGCCTAGGGCATAGGAAGTATGTGACTTTAAGACAAGGAGATTCTTTAATTTGATTGATTTTATATGATTTTTTTGGAAATCTTTTACTTTACTGCTTTAAATTATTTTCATGTGAAAATAGTAAAATACAAAGTCATTAATCATTAGAATATCAATAATATTAATAGTGCCTAACCCTATACAGGAAGTTCCCAAACACTTTTGGTGGCAGGAAGAAGTGGCGCCACAGGTACTCATTGAGATGGTGTCAAACAGGACATTGCTAGTAAGAAAAGCTGCCTTTTGTAATTGCTTTCTGCATCTTATATGTTAATGTTGGGCATGACTAAGCACAGGCATAGCCATATACCTATACAAACTGGGATCTATCTTGCCGCTATAGTTGATAGCCAGAGCATCTAGGCATTGTGTGCAACCCTGGGAGTTGGATAGCAGCCCAAAAGTGCTGCTCTAGGCATCCTAGCCATTTTGCAGTCACTAGATAGGTTGAAAAGTTTATGAAAAAAGGAAAATAATTTATTGCAGTAAAGTAAAATATTGCCAAATATTTTTCAATAGAGAAAGATATAGCTTGATTGAATTTTAGGTCAATAATTCCTAATCTTTGTAGAACTAGTCATCTTATATCCTAAAAATGAGTTGTTTGTATGTATATAATATGTGTGGCAAAATCCAAAAATTGGGGGCAAGTTTTATGAAAATTAATTTTTTGGTAATTTGAAAGCAATAAAGCAATAAAATAAATTTATTTAAGTTTAAAAAGGTAAAAAAGTCTATAAAAGCACAAATTATTTATGTAGAGCTTTATTTTTAATAAAATTATTTGTTAAAATGGTAAGTTTAACTATGACCAAAAATGACTCTAATAAAAATGGTAGAAAAGCTATAATAATGTATTTTGTTAACTTTAAGTATCTTATAATTTTATACTCTATAATTCTACAACATTAAACATTATTTTTAAGGGTTTATTTGTTTATCACTTTCGTTACTCTTGACAATGTGTATTTTTAGAGTTCATTTGCAATAAATTATATTCAACGTAAGTTTATTTTTTAAGCATAAAATTCCCATAAGGATCAGAAAATTGCATTTTACTCAGCTTCTACTAAAGTGATTTGGAAAATTCTTTTTTTCCTGCATACATACCCCGGTGATACATGTTTTAGTGTAATTTCATTGGTCTTCGTCGCTTAATAAGCATACAAGAAGCATTTGATTTGGATGCCAGGTTCACAATTTGTGGTACCATTTTTTACCCAATTTTTTTAAGTCTAATTATAGGCATATTACAAACACTAATACTATGCAAGTTGATATTTAAATGAAAAAAACAACTTAAAGATTATTTTGCAACAAGGAATTAGTGGTATTTACTTTTAGAGAAATATGTTTGCTGGCAAACTTTGCACTTTAAATTAGTATGAATTTTCGTGAGTTTATGTGGTTTTAGAAAAACTTTGAAATCCTTAGAAATGCTTCATATTTTTGAATAAAATAAAAAGTAAAACACAAATTACTTTTTGTTTTGTAAGTAGTGAAAAAATTAGCCTTCTCTAAGGCCTACAAGTCTTAAAATTAATTGTTTATTAATGAAAAAAGTGAAACAAAAAATTGCAAATCGGTCAACTTGGACTTTTAAAATGCTTTTTTTGTGGTTTTTTCTTATTTATTCAACAATGTAAAGCATGAAAACAATAGTTTTTATCTAGAACTATTTTTAAAGACCTATTTGTCTTTCAAGAAGCTTTTTTAGATACATTACCTTCCATTAAATGTCCACAGATTTGTTTTACCATTATATCCCACATTTTTTTATTTCGCCATGTAGCTATGCGATAGATTTCAGAAAAAAATGGCTCAATCGATTTTCTTTGAACTTGCACCATTTGATCAGTAACCTAGTATTAGGCTACATGATTGTCATTAAAACACATAGTAAAAAACTGATCCCATACAAATACCAAAGATAATTTTTTGTTAATATTTTAGAGGTAAAATTTGTTAAAATTTATCAAAAATATAAATTATGTATATACAACACAGTTCTGATAAATATGTAATCTAAAATAATATTATATATAAAAAAGCTGATTTCTTATTTAATAATTTGTGTAATACAAAGTAAATACTAAAATTTGAATTTAAAGCAAAATGTTTAAAAGAAGTGTTTAATTTTCTATAATGAGGAAAAAGTTTTTACATCACACCTCCTTGCATGGCATGGCCCTTCCCCGTCACTATGTGGTGCACAGATTTGTTAAGATCACATTAAAGGACCTGAGCAAAGAGTCCAGTCAGTGCGACCCAGCCTTTGGCTATGTGCTCAATAATAACAGTAAAAAATTGCACGATCAATTAGCTGGACTGCTCAATAAGCAGCAGTATTTGTATGTGAGAGACAAAGCAGGCTGGACCCTGTTGCACTATGCTGTGCTGTGCGGCCATCGGAAAATTACCGCTCTGCTGTGCCAGTGCGGTTTCGATGTTAACATTAAATGCGACGTTAGCGCCTTTGGTGTCACAGGCTGGCGCGCCATTCACATCGCTGCTGAGAAAGGCGACTCTGACACCTTGAAGTTGTTAATCTCATATGGCGCCAGCTGCGAGCTGATGGCTGAAGTTGCTGAAGCAGCTGACAGCGGCAATGAGCAGCAGCAGGAGCAGCAGCAGCAGCAGCAGCCAGACGCCACAGCAGTAGCAACATCTGGCTTGGCTGAACGTTGGAACGCTGTGCACATGGCCGTCTTTAGCGAGTCAGTGGAATCAGTGAGAGCCTGTTTGCAGCGGGGCGGAGCTTATGTTGACACGAGAACGTTGAGACGACAGACTCCACTGATGTTGGCTTGTAAATCTGGTTGCTTAGCAATTGTACAGCTTTTGCTCACTGCCGGTGCCAGTTTGAGAGCTAGGGATAGTCAGGTATGCTTTATTGTTTTGTCCGCATAGTTGATTACACCTGCCCTAATGTGCACATGTGCAACCGACAGCTCAGCCGCAGCTATTGCGCGGCGCATCTGAAGGCTGCGTACGAACTGCGTAACATAACTGATGCTAATTGTTGATTGAGAGACAACTCAGCCGTAATCTAGCGCTGAATTTAGACTGTGGTCTATAGACGTCTGATTGGAATCTATAGACGTCTGATTGGAATCTATAGACTTCTGATTGGAATCTATAGACTTCTGATTGGAATCTATAGACTTCTGATTGGAATCTATAGACTTCTGATTGGAATCTATGGGCTTCTGATTGGAATCTATGGGCTTCTGATTGGAATCTATGGACTTCTGATTGGAATCTATAGACTTCTGATTGGAATCTATGGGCTTCTGATTGGAATCTATGGACTTCTGATTGGAATCTATGGGCTTCTGATTGGAATCTATGGGCTTCTGATTGGAATCCATAGACTTTTGGTTGAGATCTATAGGCTTCTGATTGGAATCTATGGGCTTCTGATTGGAATCTATGGACTTCTGATTGGAATCTATAGACTGCTGATTGGAATCTATAGACTTCTGATTGAAATCTATAGACTTCTGATTGGAATCTATGGACTTCTGATTGGAATCTATGGGCTTCTGATTGGAATCTATGGACTTCTGATTGGAATCTATGGGCTTCTGATTGGAATCTATGGGCTTCTGATTGGAATCTATGGACTTCTGATTGGAATCTATGGGCTTCTGATTGGAATCTATGGGCTTCTGATTGGAATCCATAGACTTTTGGTTGAGATCTATAGGCTTCTGATTGGAATCTATGGGCTTCTGATTGGAATCTATGGGCTTCTGATTGGAATCTATAGACTGCTGATTGGAATCTATAGACTTCTGATTAGAATATATAGACTTCTGATAGGAATCTATAGACTTCTGATTGGAATCTATAGACTTCTGATTGAAATCTATAGACTTCTGATTGGAATCTATGGGCTTCTGATTGGAATCTATGGACTTCTGATTGGAATCTATGGGCTTCTGATTGGAATCTATGGACTTCTGATTGGAATCTATGGGCTTCTGATTGGAATCTATGGACTTCTGATTGGAATCTATAGGCTTCTGATTGGAATCTATGGGCTTCTGATTGGAATCCATAGACTTTTGGTTGAGATATATAGACTTCTGATAGGAATCTATAGACTTCTGATTGGAATCTATAGACTTCTGATTGGGATCTATAGACTTCTGATTGAAATCTAAAGACTTCTGATTTTGGAATCTATAGACTTCTGATTGGAATCTATAGACTTCTGATTGGGATCTATAGACTTCTGATTGAAATCTAAAGACTTCTGATTTTGGAATCTATAGACTTCTGATTGGAATCTATAGACTTCTGATTGGAATCTATAGGCTTCTGATTGGAATCTATGGGCTTCTGATTGGAATCTATGGGCTTCTGATTGGAATCTATAGACTGCTGATTGGAATCTATAGGCTTCTGATTGGAATCTATAGACTTTTGATTGAGATCTATAGACTTTTGATTAGAATATATAGACTTCTGATCGGAATCTATAGACTTCTGATTTTGGAATCTATAGAATTCTGACTTAAATTTGCAAACCCCTGATTTCGGAATCTAAAATGCAAGCAAAAATGCTATTTTCACCGTTGCCAGGGCAACACTCCCCTGCACTACGCCGCGCAGTCGCCCTGCCCCGAGACGCTGCGCCAGATTCTTCAAGATGGCGCCCGGGCAGACGCGGTGAACTCGGCTGGCCAGCTGCCTCTGCACAATGCCGCCCAGAGTCGCAGCTCAGGCGTGCAAAATGTCCAACTGCTGCTGGACACTTGGCCGTCGGGCCTGGAAGCCGTCGCTTCGTTGCCGGATTTGAACATCGGCGCCGGCGCCACGCCGCTGATAGCCGCGGTGGCCACTCCCGGAGCTTCGGCTGTGACGGAGAAACTGGAGTTGCTGCTGAGTCGAGGTGCCGATATCAATCGGGTATTCGAGTACAACTCGCTGACTGGAGTGAACGCGCTTCGCCTGTTAATTGAAACTCGCAGCATCAACACAGATCTGGTGCACTATCTCCTTAGCAACGGAGTCAATGTCGACTCTTTAGCTAGCGACGGAGTTTCGCCGTTGCTGTGCGCTGCTCAGAAAGGCAGCGTTGTCATGGTAACTAAATTGTGCAAATATTCTCCCAATCCGAACGTTGCTGATCGAGACGGCTATACGGCTTTGATGTACGCCGTGAAGTGCAGGAACTCCAGCTTGGTGAGGACTCTGCTGGAGTTGAAACCCGACCTGGAGATTGCTATCAACTTCTACGACGCGAGACGTGAGTGTTGCGTGCTGAGAATTCGGTTAAATATTATTAAGAATAAAATGAGTTCTAGCTAAAATACATGATATGCAGATAGGAGTCCATGGAGTACAGATAAGAGTCCATGGAATACTGATAAAGAATCCATAGAATACTGATAAGAATCCATGAGTACAGATAAGAGTCTATAGAATACTGATAAGAATCCATTGAGTACTGATAATAATCCATGGAATACTGATAAGAATCCATGGAATACTGATAAAGAATCCATGGAATACTGATAATAATCCAGTACTTATCCAGTAACTTGATAAGAATCCATAGAATACTGATAAGAATCCATGGAATACTGATAAGAATCCATGGAATACTGATAAGAATCCATGGAATACTGATAAGAATTCATGGAACACTGATAAGAATCCATGGAATACTGATAAGAATCCATGGAATACTGATAAGAATCCATAGAATACTGATAAGAATCCATGGAATACTCATAAGAATCCATGGAATACTGATAATAATCCATAGAATACTGATAAGAATCCATAGAATACTGATAAGAATCCATGGAATACTGATAATAATCCATAGAATACTGATAAGAATCCATGGAATACAGATAAGAATCCATAGAATACTGATAAGAATCCATAGAATACTGATAAGAATCCATGGAATACTCATAAGAATCCATGGAATACTGATAATAATCCATAGAATACTGATAAGAATCCATAGAATACTGATAAGAATCCATGGAATACTGATAATAATCCATAGAATACTGATAAGAATCCATGGAATACAGATAAGAATCCATAGAATACTGATAAGAATCCATGGAATACTGATAAGAATCAATGGAATACTGATAAGAATCCACAGAATACTGATAAGAATCCATGGAATGCTGATAAGAATCCATGGAATACTGATAAGAATCCATGAGTACAGATAAGAATCCATGGAATACTGATAATAATCCATAGAATACTGATAAGAATCCATAGAATACTGATAAGAATCCATGGAATACTGATAAGAATCCATAGAATACTGATAAGAATCCATGAGTACAGATAAGAATCCATAGAATACTGATAATAATCCATAGAATACTGATAAGAATCCATAGAATACTGATAAGAATCCATGGAATACTGATAAGAATCCATAGAATACTGATAATAATCCATGAGTACAGATAAGAATCCATGGAATACTGATAATAATCCATAGAATACTGATAAGAATCCATAGAATACTGATAAGAATCCATAGAATACTGATAAGAATCCATAGAATACTGATAATAATCCATAGAATACTGATAATAATCCATAGAATACTGATAAGAATCCATAGAATACTGATAAGAATCCATGGAATACTGATAATAATCCATAGAATACTGATAAGAATCCATGGAATACTGATAAGAATCCATAGAATACTGATAAGAATCCATAGAATACTGATAAGAATCCATAGAATACTGATAAGAATCCATGGAATACTGATAAGAATCCATAGAATACTGATAAGAATCCATGGAATACTGATAAGAATCCATAGAATACTGATAAGAATCCATAGAATACTGATAAGAATCCATAGAATACTGATAAGAATCCATGGAATACTGATAAGAATCCATAGAATACTGATAAGAATCCATGGAATACTGATAAGAATCAATGGAATACTGATAAGAATCCATGGAATACTGATAATAATCCATAGAATACTGATAAGAATCCATGGAATACTGATAAGAATCCATGGAATACTGATAAGAATCAATGGAATACTGATAAGAATCCATAGAATACTGATAAGAATCCATAGAATACTGATAAGAATCCATGGAATACTGATAAGAATCCATAGAATACTGATAAGAATCCATAGAATACTGATAAGAATCCATAGAATACTGATAATAATCCATAGAATACTGATAAGAATCCATGGAATACTGATAAGAATCCATGGAATACTGATAAGAATCCATGGAATACTGATAAGAATCCATAGAATACTGATAAGAATCCATGGAATACTGATAAGATTCAATGGAATACTGATAAGAATCCATGGAATACTGAAAAGCGTCCATGGAATACTGATAAGAATCCATAGAATACTGATAAGAATTCATGGAATACTGATAATAATCCATAGAATACTGATAAGAATCCATGGAATACTGATAAGAATCCATGGAATACTGATAAGAATCCATGGAATACTGATAAGAATCCATGGAATACTGATAAGAATCCATGGAATACTGATAAGAATCCATGGAATACTGATAAGAATCCATAGAATACTGATAAGAATCCAGTACTTATCCAGTAACTTGATAAGAATCCATAGAATACTGATAAGAATTCATGGAATACTGATAAGAATCCATAGAATACTGATAAGAATTCATGGAATACTGATAAGAATCCATAGAATACTGATAAGAATTCATGGAATACTGATAAGAATCCATAGAATACTGATAAGAATTCATGGAATACTGATAAGAATCCGTGGAATACTGATAAGAATCCATGGAATACTGATAAGAATCCATGGAATACTGATAAGAATTCATGGAACACTGATAAGAATCCATGGAATACTGATAAGAATCCATGGAATACTGATAAGAATCCATAGAATACTGATAAGAATCCATAGAATACTGATAAGAATCCATGGAATACTGATAAGAATCCATAGAATACTGATAAGAATTCATGGAACACTGATAAGAATCCATGGAATACTGATAAGAATCCATGGAATACTGATAAGAATCCATAGAATACTGATAAGAATCCATAGAATACTGATAAGAATCCATGGAATACTGATAAGAATCCGTGGAATACTGATAAGAATCCATGGAATACTGATAAGAATCCATAGAATACTGATAAGAATTCATGGAACACTGATAAGAATCCATGGAATACTGATAAGAATCCATGGAATACTGATAAGAATCCATAGAATACTGATAAGAATCCATAGAATACTGATAAGAATCCATGGAATACTGATAAGAATCCAGTACTTATCCAGTACTTGATAAGAATCCATAGAATACTGATAAGAATCCATGGAATACTGATAAGAATCCATGGAATACTGATAAAGAATCCATAGAATACTGATAAGAATCCAGTACTTATCCAGTACTTGATAAGAATCCATGGAATACTGATAAGAATCCATAGAATACTGATAAGAATCCATAGAATACTGATAAGAATCCATGGAATACTGATAAGAATCCATAGAATTCTGATAAGAATCCATAGAATACTGATAAGAATCCATGGAATACTGATAAGAATCCATAGAATACTGATAAGAATCCATAGAATACTGATAAGAATCCATAGAATACTGATAAGAATTCATGGAATACTGATAAGAATCCATAGAATACTGATAAGAATCCATAGAATACTGATAAGAATCCATAGAATACTGATAAGAATTCATGGAATACTGATAAGAATTCATGGAATACTGATAAGAATCCATGGAATACATGGAATACTGATAAGAATTCATGGAATACAGATAAGAATTCATGGAATACAGATAATGGGAAAATTCTGCAACAAGCAGCCGCTCTGTTCTCACCGATCGTGCGCCATTCCATATGCAGGCAACAAGTACGCCAACTGCACTCCGCTGCAAATGGCCATCGGCAAGGGCCAGATGGAGATTGTCAAAATGCTATTGGATGCCGGTGCTAATTTGTTCGCTAATATGGACAGCATGGGTGAGTTTCGGTAAATTATTAATCCATAAGAAGATTCCTACTTCTTATTTGGTGTCTTGTCACTCCCAATTTCTGAATAGTGAACTGTTGCGTGTCTTGCCACTACCTGACTATATTGTCACTCTTTATCTGACTGTCTTGTCACTCTTTATCTGACTGTCTTGTCACTCTTTATCTGACTATATTGTCACTCTTTATCTGACTATATTGTCACACTTTATCTGACTGTCTTGTCACTCTTTATCTGACTGTCTTGTCACTCTTTATCTGACTGTCTTGTCACTCTTTATCTGACTATATTGTCACTCTTTATCTGACTGTCTTGTCACTCTTTATCTGACTGTCTTGTCACTCTTTATCTGACTATATTGTCACTCTTTATCTGACTGTCTTGTCACTCTTTATCTGACTATATTGTCACTTTATCTGACTGTCTTGTCACTCTTTATCTGACTGTCTTGTCACTCTTTATCTGACTGTCTTGTCACTCTTTATCTGACTATATTGTCACTCTTTATCTGACTGTCTTGTCACTCTTTATCTGACTGTCTTGTCACTCTTTATCTGACTATATTGTCACTCTTTATCTGACTGTCTTGTCACTCTTTATCTGACTATATTGTCACTTTATCTGACTGTCTTGTCACTCTTTATCTGACTGTCTTGTCACTCTTTATCAGACTGTCTTGTCACTCTTTATAGGCCCCGACCAGACCGAGTTCAGCGTCTCCTGCCTGCACACGGCCGTGGTGATGGACCACGCGGGCATCGGGCAGCTGCTGCTTGACCGCGGCGTCGATGTCAACGTGTGCACGTCGTCGGGCTTGACTCCGTTGCACTACGCAGCCAGCTGGGGTCACGACGCTTTCGCCAAGCTGCTGCTGAGCCGGGGCGCCACCGTGGACGCTGTCGGCGAACAGTTTATGGCTACGCCTTTGATCTATGCCGCCAGGCGGGACAAGCACACCACTATGCGGCTGCTGCTGGAGCACGGAGCAAATCCTAATCATCAGGATAAGCAGGTGAGATAATTGCACCTTGTGTGAGCGCTTGTGTATCAGTGCGTGCATATATAAGGTGGATATGGGGTAGTTTCACAGGTAGATATCAGGTAGTTTCACAGGTAGATATCAGATAGTTTCACGGGTAGATATCAGGTAGTTTCACGGGTAGATATCGGGTAGTTTCACAGGTAGATATCAGGTAGTTTCACGGGTAGATATCTGGTAGTTTCACAGGTAGATATCAGGTAGTTTCACGGGTAGATATCGGGTAGTTTCACAGGTAGATATCAGGTAGTTTCACAGGTAGATATCAGGTAGTTTAACGGGTAGATATCAGGTAGTTAGGCAGGTAGATATCGGGTAGTTAGGCAGGCAGATGTAGGGTAGTTTTGCAGGTAGTTTCACGGATTCAGTAGTCAGCTAGTTTTACAGATAGATGCACCATAAAAAAACTATCAATGCAGGGTTACACAGCGCTTCACTGGTGTCTGACATTCAACCACGTGGACTCGTTAGACGTTTTGTTAAACTGCGGTCGCAAATTGGACGTCAATTTGATTAGTCAGAAAGTGGATCACAGACGCGGTGTCACTGCTCTGGTTCTGGGTCTGGAGTACTGCTCAGCTAAAGTGGTCGAACGCCTGTTGGAGATGGGCTCAGACCCCAATGTGATCTTCGACGCCAATGAGATGACTTTGACGCCGATTTTCCTCTGCGCCGAGTTTGGATGCGTCGACAAATTGCAGCTGTTGATCAAGTATGGCGCCGACTTGAATAGGTGAGTTTGACCTTGCATACGTGGCTTGGAGTGACGGAATGATAAGCTAGTTCTCCCGGAGATAAAATAAATGGTGAGAATGACAAGATGAGTGATTCTGGAGTGAAAGGATAAGTGATGCTGGAGTGACAATATGAGTGATTCTGGAGTGAAAGGATAAGTGATGCTGGAGTGACAATATGAGTGATGCCGGAGTGAAAGGATAAGTGATGCTGGAGTGACAATATGAGTGATTCTGGAGTGAAAGGATAAGTGATGCTGGAGTGACAATATGAGTGATGCCGGAGTGACAGGATGAGTGATGCCGGAGTGACAATATGAGTGATGCTGGAGTGAAAGGATGAGTGATGCCGGAGTGACAGGATGAGTGATGCCGGAGTGACAATATGAGTGATGCTGGAGTGAAAGGATGAGTGATGCCGGAGTGACAATATGAGTGATGCCGGAGTGGCAGAATGAGTGATGCCGGAGTGACAATGAGTGATGCTGGAGTGACAGGATGAGTGATGCCGGAGTGACAATATGAGTGATTCTGGAGTGAAAGGATAAGTGATGCTGGAGTGACAATATGAGTGATTCTGGAGTGAAAGGATAAGTGATGCTGGAGTGACAATATGAGTGATGCCGGAGTGACAGGATGAGTGATGCCAGAGTGACAATGTGAGTGATGCTGGAGTGAAAGGATGAGTGATGCCGGAGTGACAATATGAGTGATGCCGGAGTGGCAGGATGAGTGATGCTGGAGTGACAGGATGAGTGATGCTGGAGTGACAGGATGAGTGATGCTGGAGTGACAGGATGAGTGATGCTGGAGTGACAGGATGAGTGATGCCGGAGTGACAATATGAGTGATGCCGGAGTGACAGGATGAGTGATGCCGGAGTGACAATATGAGTGATGCTGGAGTGACAGGATGAGTGATTCTGGAGTGAAAGGATGAGTGATGCCGGAGTGACAATATGAGTGATGCCGGAGTGACAATATGAGTGATGCCGGAGTGACAATATGAGTGATGCCGGAGTGACAATATGAGTGATGCCGGAGTGACAATATGAGTGATGCTGGAGTGACAGGATGAGTGATTCTGGAGTGAAAGGATGAGTGATGCCAGAGTAACAGAATGAGTGATGCCGGAGTGACAATATGAGTGATGCCAGATTGACAGGATGAGTGATGCCGGAGTGACAATATGAGTGATGCCGGAGTGACAGGATGAGTGATGCCGGAGTGACAATATGAGTGATGCCGGAGTGACAGGATGAGTGATGCCGGAGTGACAATATGAGTGATGCCGGAGTGACAGGATGAGTGATGCCGGAGTGACAATATGAGTGATGCTGGAGTGACAGGATGAGTGATTCTGGAGTGAAAGGATGAGTGATGCCGGAGTGACAGGATCACAGGAGTGACAGGATGAGTGATGCCGGAGTGACAGGATGAGTGATGCCGGAGTGACAATATGAGTGATGCCGGAGTGACAATATGAGTGATGCCGGAGTGACCGGATGAGTGATGCCGGAGTGACAATATGAGTGATGCCGGAGTGACAATATGAGTGATGCCGGAGTGACTAAATGAGTGATGCTCGAGTGACAAGATGAGTGATGCCGGAATGACTAAATGAGTGATGCTGGAGTGACAAGATGAGTGATGCCAAATTCACGGGATGAATAAAAGAGTGACAAGGTGAGGCAGTGAGTGAAAGGGAGACAGGATGAGTGACGAGAATGATCAGACGAGTGACAATGTCAGAGTGACAAACAACCACCCCCTCCTCGCAGAACGTCATCCCGCAAAGAGACGCCGTTACATTTCGCTTTGCGCTTCAAAAAAGTAGCGGCCGCCGAGCGTCTGATTCGAGCAGGTGCCGACCTGGAGACCCGGGCCAGCATCGGCAACGGCGAGCACCAGCAGGGTGTACACGTGGCCGCGCAGCTGGGCTTGAACAGCTGCATCCGCCTGCTGGCAGAGTACGGCGCCAATGTCAATTCGACTATGACTTTGAAATGCGTCGAACGAGTGACGCCGTTGCATCTGGCGGCTTTGAACGACCTGTCGGAGACTGTCAAGATTCTTGTCATGCATGGTGCCGACGTTAATTGCCAGCGTAGTGACACCTTCACGCCTTTGTTAACTGCCGTGACCAAGTCTAACGTGTGCGCCGTCAAGTGTCTCGTTCGGGCTGGGGCCGACATTCACACTCGCTGCATTGTGTCCAGAAGCAAGGATGCCACCTGCCTGCACATCGCTGCCCAGGTAAGCTCACTGGCAGGTGGGGGGAGACAGGTTGACAGGTGAGAGTAGATATCAAGTAGATTGGCAGGTAGATATCGAGTATTTTGGCAGGTAGATATCGGGTAGTTTTGCAGGTAGATATCGGTTAGTTTAGCAGGTAGATATCAGGTAGATATCAAGTAGTTTTGCAGGTAGATATCGGTTAGTTTTGCAGGTAGATATCGGGTAGTTTTGCAGGTAGATATCGGGTAGTTTTGCAGGTAGATATCAAGTAGTTTTGCAGGTAGATATCAAGTAGTTTTGCAGGTAGATATCGGGTAGTTTTGCAGGTAGATATCGGTTAGTTTTGCAGGTAGATATCGGGTAGTTTTGCAGGTAGATATCAAGTAGTTTTGCAGGTAGATATCAAGTAGTTTTGCAGGTAGATATCGGGTAGTTTCGTTTGCGTGCCTCAAGATTGGCAAAAAAACAATTGGCTTTCATTGCAGGTCGGGAGCCTGGAAATCGTTGACCTGCTGCTAGAGCGGGGCGCCAACCCACTGGCCCGGATGGTCACCGGGGACCGAGCCGGCATCCTTCCAGTCCACCTGGCCTCGGAGACCGGCCATCTGGACGTTATTAAGCGCTTCCTCGACATCGGCGTAGACGTGAACGCGCAGGAGGACTGCGGCCTGACCTGCCTGCACTACGCGGCCAACGGTGGCAAGGCGGACATCATTAAACTGCTGCTTGAGAGGGGCGCCAGGGTGGATCTGAAGGCCGCCTATGATGACGGTGAGGCTTTTTTTGTTTGGTTTTGGTAAAACTGGTTTGTAGTATAATTATTACGGTATGGAGAGGATTAGGGTATGGAAGGGACTGAAGAGAGCGGTAGTATGATGGGGGAGAGCTGAAGTGTGATAGGGGAGAGCTGAAGTGTGATAGGGGAGAGCTGAAGTGTGATAGGGGAGAGCTGAAGTGTGATAGGCGAGAGTGGAAGTATGATGGGAGAGAGCGGAAGTATGATAGGGGAAAGCGAAAGTATGATGGGGGAGAGTGGAAGCGTGATTGATGAAGTCGTAAGCATGATATGGGAAAATCGGATTCATGATAGGGGAAAGCGAAAGTATGATGGGGGAGAGCGGAAGCGTGATTGATGAAGTCGTAAGCATGATATGGGAAAATCGGAATCATGATAGGGGAAAGCGAAAGTATGATGGGGGAGAGCGGAAGCGTGATTGATGAAGTCGTAAGCATGATATGGAAAAATCGGAATCATGATAGGGGAAAGCGAAAGCATGATGGGGAAGGGCGGAAGCATGATTGGGGAGAGCGGAAGCATGATTGGGGAGAGCGGAAGCATGATGGGGGAGAGCGGAAGCATAGTAATCTGAATCTGATATGGAACAGAAAATGGCAGAGAGAAACAAAGACCTGCAACAAAGACACAAGGAGTGAATTATCTCACCCGCTGTCTCACTCGCAGGCAATCGAGTCGACGTTCTGCCGCTGCACATGGCCTGCGAGAAGGGCAACGCCGAGTGCGCCCGCCTGCTGGTGGAGGCCGGCAGCCCTCTGGACGCCACCCTGTTCCGCAACAGACGCGGCAACATCACCCCACTGTACCTGGCCGTGGCGGAGAACAATCCCGAAGTTGTATCCGTTCTGCTAGCTGCCGGCTCCGATGTCAACATTCAAGACGGCATCGGCGCCGCGCCGCTGCACATCTCCTGCCAGCGCGGCTATCACGACATCTTCTGCCAGCTGTTGTGCCATCCTAGCGTCAACGTGAACATCGCCACATTCAACGGCGTCACCCCTATCCATATCGTGTCGGAGAAGGGCCACTTCGACATGGCCATGTGGCTGATCGCTCGCGGAGTGAATGTTAATCCGTTGTGCCGGATTAAGGACGTGCACTCGGGCCAGATGTCTGAGGACATCATACCGTTGAATCAGGCGTGCGGTTTCGGCCATCTGCAGATTGTTAAACTGCTGTTGCAGGTTTGTGTTCAAGTCTTTGTTCTTTGTTGTTGACCCTTATCATTAGTCTCTGTATTGTTTTGTTAGTTTAGTCTCTGTCAGGCTTTGTTCTGCAAGATTATTCTTTGTTGGTCTTCTTTTTTTCTAAAAGATTAGTCTCTATCAGTCTTTGTTCTATATGATTGGTCTCTGTCAGTCTTTGTTCTGTAGTATTAGTCTCTATTAGTCTTTGTTCTGCGATATTAGTCCCTGTTAGTTTTTTTCTGTAATATTAGTCTTTGTCCCGAATCACCATCACCACCCCTCCCCAAACTCGAACGCGCAGAACGGCGCCGATGTGCACCACGGTGAGAATTTCGAAGGCCGCCGTGGCATCGCCAGCATTCATTGCGCCGCAATTCGCGGCCGGCATCACGTTATACCATTGCTGCGCAAGTTTGGCGCCAATTTGAATGCCACAGACGAGCAGGGCTGGAGCCCGCTGCACTGGGCTGTTCACGAGCGATTTTACGATACTGTGCTGCTGCTGCTGCAGAATGGCGCCGACCCCAGGCTGCTCAACCAGGTGAGTCTCAAGCCACACGACCGCCTTGGTTCGATTCCCACATGTGTGAGCCGCTGTGCACCCTGTGTGAGCCGCTGTGCACCCTGTGTGAGCCGCTGTGCACCCTGTGTGAGCCGCTGTACACCATGTGTGAGCCGCTGTGCACCCTGTGTGAGCCGCTGTACACCCTGTGTGAGCCGCTGTACACCCTGTGTGAGCCGCTGTGCACCCTGTGTGAGCCGCTTTGCACCCTGTGTGAGCCGCTGTACACCCTGTGTGAGCCGCTGTACACCCTGTGTGAGCCGCTGTGCACCCTGTGTGAGCCACTTTACACCCTGTGTGAGCCGCTGTACACCCTGTGTGAGCCGCTGTGCACCCTGTGTGAGCCGCTGTGCACCCTGTGTGAGCCGCTGTGCACCCTGTGTGAGCCGCTGTGCACCCTGTGTGAGCCGCTGTGCACCCTGTGTGAGCCGCTGTACACCCTGTGTGAGCCGCTGTGCACCCTGTGTGAGCCGCTGTGCACCCTGTGTGAGCCGCTGTGCACCCTGTGTGAGCCGCTGTGCACCCTGTGTGAGCCGCTGTGCACCCTGTGTGAGCCGCTGTGCACCCTGTAGTTGCCTCTAGCAATGATTTCTGTGTCATCACACAGGCTGGCCAACGGCCCATCCAGATGGCCACAACCAACGACATCACCTCCGTTCTGGAGCGGTTCGAAGCGCAACTGCTGAGCGATGGTGAACCAATGTCAACAGAATGAGCCTCTCTGTTGTGTTTGTTTTTATCTAACCAACTCACTACTGAATCTAACTGAAATCAGTAGTATACATACATATATTTCTAGATGTATATTTATCATCATTTTAAAGCACTACCTATTAGTGATTAAAATAACCGTGATAATCAGACTGGCTAATTAAATATGCATTCAGTAATTGCACTAACGGCTTATTAATATTGTTATCTTTATTTAATACCGTACTAATAATGTCTGTGTACAATTATCATATCATGCAAATTTATTTACCTGTGTTATCTAACTGACTTTTTACTTCTTGATGCGTACTTTTTCAGAAGAAATAATGGATTCTTAAGCTTATTGAGCTTTGATTTATAGTTTGATTAATTATTAATAATTGTTGTGCCATTGTATTTCAATTTTAATGCCTGCTTATCTGCTTTGGTAAAAACCTCACCTCGATTTAAGTCACATCAGATGATAATGAGGGTGAGAGTCAAATGTGAGATTAGATGATAATTGGGGTGAGAGTCAAATGTGAGATTAGATGACAATTGGGGTGAGAGTCAAATGTGAGATTAGATGATAATTGGGGTGAGGGTCAAATGTGAGATTAGATGATAATTGGGGTGAGAGTCAAATGTGAGATTAGATGATAATTGGGGTGAGAGTCAAATGTGAGATTAGATGATAATTGGGGTGAGGGTCAAATGTGAGATTAGATGATAATTGGGGTGAGAGTCAAATGTGAGATTAGATGATAATTGGGGTGAGGGTCATAGGTGAGATTAAATGACAATGAAGGTGAGGAAGGTGAGGGTCATAGGGGAGATTAGATTATGAGGGTGAGAGTCAGATGGAATTATGACAAATGGGGTAAGTCATAGTTAAGATTATGTCAGTGGGGTGAGAGTCATAGTTAAGATTATGTCAGTGGGGTGAGTCATAGTTAAGATTATGTCAGTGGGGTGAGAGTCATAGATTATGCTAATGAGGTGCGATTCCGATGCCGATGAGTTCAAGGTTCTCGCAGGCAAATAAATTATTGTTAATTATTTGGAAAAAAATTGCAACTCAGTGCCTTCCTTAAACCCAACCTGATGGACCGTTTAATCTCTGCTTCAACGGTGATGGATTAATTGATTGATTGATTTGATTTTGCGATGATCTCAGCTAGTACTGGAAAGTAAGTAGTTATATGTTCAGCTCACAAATTTATTGTGTCTGTTTTGAGTTCATTTTAATTAGTTTCGCCTTTCATAAACTTTAACTGATTTGTCCTTGTTGTGTCCCGACTTTTTACTCTTGGCTTTTTCCTCCGTTTTTCTCCTCGATTACGCTCGTGTATTGTACTGTACTACTCATCTGTGATAGCTTAGCAGTAGTATGCTTAGCACATAATGCGATTTTCATCGCCCTGTCAGGGTTTTATTATATTATTAATCCGCTCTCATCTATTTGTGGCTTCTGTGTCTCCATTTTTTCTTAGAATAGATTTTCTTACGTGTACACGCAGGCTACTAAGATTGTGTTAATATATGCTATAATTTCATGTACATGCAGCTCCCGCTCATTTTCCTGCTCTAGACCACACATACTAAAATAACTAGATGGGCCATTCAGTATAAAACAAGGCAGCTGAAATCACTTTGATAAGTTCAGAAACCCAAGCTTGCAGCCGTAAACAACTTGCTAGTTGGTTCAGCAATAATGTACATTGGCCAGTCCACTGAAATGTACATGGCAGCTTTAGGCTGGAATTCCGAGAATGGCAATAAAAATTGGGGCGGTGCGGGGGGTAGTGTGGAAAGGCGCGGTTGCAGGGTTTAAGTGGGGTAAGAGCCAATAAAGGAACCTTGGCTTAAAAAATACATTAAAATGCTTCCGTTTAACTTGCTACTGAAAGTAGCTTACACGCAAATGTGCTGAGTGGCTCATCTAGTTATTATAGTATATGTGCTCTTTACAAATTTACTCGTAAATGAAAAAACTCGACCTCAGACTTTACATCGCCGCCCTTTTTTTCAAAACCTTGAAAAATTCTGTGATTCGAAAATTTTGCAGGCTTACACACACACACACGCTCTGATACACACTTGCATTAATTTTCTCTTTGCTTCGTTCTTGTTTGATTGCTTTTTTCAGGCCATTCAAATAGTAACTACTACTCGCTGTCTGAGGTGATTAGTAGTGTGCTGCTAAGATTTATTGCCGGACACCGCGTGTTTTGGCAAAGCTTTGAACAAATTTACTCACTCTCTACTAGTAATTGAGTAGTATCATTTGCGCATAGGATTTGGCCAGTTTTACTTCTGTGTGAGTTTTCTTGCTGGGTTAAAATTTGTCTCATATATCTTCCTCTGTGTGCGATTAAATCAAACTGCTTATTATTATTATTATTTGCTAATATTAACTACAGTGGCATGTCTGCAAGTGGTAAATTATACCATATATTTATATATAAATATACTATACATACGCGAAACTTAACCGCACAACACGTTGTGCTATAGCAGCCTTTCAAGTAGATAGCTAACAGGAGGGCTCAATGCGGTAACTGCAATCGGCTTTGTATTTTGGCACTGCGTATTTTTAATCATATTTGCATGACGTCAGGCTCAATCAGAGAGCAGGCAAGCAGGTTCATCTCAATCATGTGAATGGCTTCTAAATCACACTTGAGAATCATTTCTGAATCACACTTGATAATCGTTTCTGAATCACACTTGGGAATCATTTCTGAATCACACTTGAGAATCATTTCTGAATCACACTTGATAATCCGTTTCTGAATCACACTTGAGAATCATTTCTGAATCACACTTGGGAATCGTTTCTGAATCACACCTGGGAATCGTTACTAAATCACACTTGAGAATCATTTCTAAATCACACTTGAGAATCATTTCTGTATCACACTTGAGAATCATTTCTGAATCACACTTGAGAATCATTTATGTATCACACCTGAGAATCATTTCTGAATCACACCTGAGAATCATTTCTAAATCACACTTGAGAATCATTTCTGAATCACACTTGGGAATCATTTCTGAATCACACCTGAGAATCATTTCTGAATCACACTTGAGAATCATTTCTAAATCACACTTGAGAATCATTTCTAAATCACACTTGGGAATCATTTCTGAATCACACTTGAGAATCATTTCTGTATCACACTTGAAAATCATTTCTGTATCACACTTGAGAATCATTTCTGTATCACACTTGAGAATCATTTATGTATCACACCTGAGAATCATTTTTGAATCACACTTGGGAATCATTTCTGAATGACACTTAAGAATCATTTCTGAATCACACTTAAGAATCATTTCTGTATCACACTTGGGAATCATTTCTGAATCACACTTGAGAATCATTTCTGTATCACGCTTGAGAATCATTTCTGTATCACACTTGAGAATCATTTCTAAATCACACCTGAGAATCATTTCTGAATCACACTTGAGAATCATTTCTAAATCACACTTGGGAATCATTTCTGAGTCACACTTGAGAATCATTTCTGTATCACACTTGAGAATCATTTCTGTATCACACTTGAGAATCATTTCTGTATCACACTTGAGAATCATTTCTGTATCACACTTGAGAATCATTTCTGTATCACACTTGAGAATCATTTCTGTATCACACTTGAGAATCATTTCTGTATCACACTTGACAATCATTTATGTATCACACCTGAGAATCATTTCTGAATCACACTTGGGAATCATATCTGAATGACACTTAAGAATCATTTCTGTATCACACTTGAGAATCATTTCTGTATCACACTTGAGAATCATTTCTGTATCACACTTGGGAATCATTTCTGAATCACACTTGGGAATCATTTCTGAATCACACTTGAGAATCATTTCTGAATCACACTTGGGAATCATTTCTGAATCACACTTGAGAATCATTTCTGAATTACACTTGAGAATCATTTCTGAATCATACTTGGGAATCATTTCTGAATCACACTTGAGAATCATTTCTGAATTACACTTAAGAATCATTTCTGAATTACACTTAAGAATCATTTCTGAATCACACTTAAGAATCATTTATGTATCACACTTGAGAATCGTTTCTGAATCACACTTAAGAATCATTTCTGAATCACACTTAAGAATCATTTATGTATCACACTTGAGAATCGTTTCTGAATCACACTTAAGAATCATTTCTGAATCACACTTAAGAATCATTTCTGAATCACACTTAAGAATCATTTCTGAATCACACTTGAGAATCATTTCTGAATCACACTTGGGAATCGTTTCTGAATCACACTTAAGAATCATTTATGTATCACGCTTGATAATCGTTTCTGAATCACACTTAAGAATCATTTCTGAATCACACTTGAGAATCATTTCTGAATCATACTTGAGAATCATTTCTGAATCACACTTGAGAATCATTTCTGAATGACACTTGAGAATCATTTCTGAATGACACTTGGGAATCATTTCTGAATCACACTTGATAATCGGTTGTAAACTGAGAATTGGCTAAATTTGTATCCGCGAAGGCACAGTTGAGTCAAGAATCTGCTGACGCCAAAAATATTGATCCGCAGGTGTTTCCGCGTTACTAAAATTAGATGCCAAGCAGCAGAGGCCCCTACAACGCAGGGCTTATGGGTCCTGCAACTGACTTCTGACGCTTTTAGACCGTCGAGCGCTTGCTAGCTGACTGCATCCCATCCCGCTGAAACACACCCCCCCATTTCAGCCTTGTTGGCTATTGAATATAATGTGAAACCCTCATCATTCCGGGGAGCTGCAGATGACAGATAAAGGAGGCTTCAATTAATCAGCCGCTATAGTATAGATTTGGAGCAAGAGTTATTTTATATATACGTATATTTGTCAGCGCTCAGTTAGATGACAAACAGCCAGCAAGCTACGGTAGACCAGAGTTAAATGGCAGTTTTTTCTACAGTCGCAGCCTAGCGCAGGTAGCAATGCTGCTGCTATGCAGGCATTGCTAGATGAGTTTTGTTCCTCTTTTAACTTCTGCGTGGCTCAGGCCGTAGGGCAGGGCTACGGGCCATTGTTTCAACCGCTGACGTGAGCTGCATGGCTTGGCGACTCCATCACAAGGGGTGCTGGACAGAAAATCTGGACTGGGGGACTACGTTCTATCGATTGGAAAACATAGGATCACATGCCCATTCCGCTCACACGGGGTGTACAAGCAGCGGCCCCCTGACTTCTCATCATCAGAGAAGACACGCACAGACAAACTCTGCCTTGGTGGTTTGGCCCTCATAGACGTGAATCGGGAGTCGAGCCCGGGCCTCCGGTGGAGCGAGAGTCGGACGCGATAACCCGCTGAGCCCAGTGCTAGACTTGGTTGCTTTCCAATCCAGATTAGACAATTATTAGAAGTCCATGACTCCACAGTGACTGATGACGTCTGCTAATAGTCTTAATAAAGCACAGGGCCTGTCGGGAGCGCCAGCATTAACCCGCTGCCAACCCCAACCCCGCACCCTCGCCGTTGCCAGGCGGTAGCGAAGTCAACAAGCCCGCAGGGTAGTGGACTCCCTCCTCTCACCCTCCACCTTCCCTTCTCTCATCCCTGTCCCTGCTGCCTGGTTGGCTACTAAAAATTAGAGAAAGAAAAATCCTTAGTCGCAAGAGCAGCGCTTTCGCACTAGACTAAAAACGGGCATTGTCCGGGACGCAAAGCAGAAATCCTCAAAAATAATCGGGATCCCAAAGAGTCCTTCGATTTTGAGACATCATCAATCTCAACTTGATTAAGGTTCAGAGTGAACGTCAGGGGTAAGTACGGCTAGGATTTCTCTGATTGATGACTTAGACCTGCCTATCAGCTTAAAACTATTTAGTTCGGAATTGTCTTCGTTGAAATTCCACAGACAAGCATTCGAATTGCAACAATGGTGGCTACTGAGAAGCTCATCTTCGTCTGCCTTCTGGTCATGGCGTCTCTCGCTGCTGCTGAGGTGAGCTGACACTTGGCAAGCGTTTAGGTGAGGGGGGGGCGGTTCGACTTTGACGGTGCTGTAGTGTCTTGAGCCCTGACATTGGCCACTGAACCAGCCCTGACAATGGCCACTGAACCAGCCCTGACATTGGCCACTGAACCAGCCCTGACATTGGCCACTGAACCAGCCCTGACTATGGCCACTGAACCAGCCCTGACTATGGCCACTGAACCAGCCCTGACAATGGCCACTGAACCAGCCATTACAATGGCCATAAAATTGCTGTCGCTTTTCCAGAAACTGGAATCGCCCGAGATAGAAGAGGAGGTTAAGGCTGTAGACAGGCAGCGTCACAGGCACCATGGTCACCACCGCGAAGGCGCTCTGCCATCGAGCCGCCACCGCAGCCCCCACGGGCATCATGCTAAGCACGGACGGCACCACCACGCCAAGCACGGGTCCAACGTTGACAGACGAGCCGCCCTAGCCGACTTCAAACGCGCCGCCCTTTCGGACTTCAAACGTGCCGCCTTAGCCGACTTCAAACGTGCCGCCCTTTCGGACTTCAAACGCGCCGCCTTAGCCGACTTCAAACGTGCCGCCCTTTCGGACTTCAAACGTGCCGCCCTCTCGGACTTCAAACGCGCCGCCCTAGCCGACTTCAAACGTGCCGCCCTTTCGGACTTCAAACGCGCCTCCCTCTCGGACTTCAAACGCGCCGCCCTAGCCGACTTCAAGCGCACGCCCGGGCACCGCAAGCAGCACCACAGTCAGGCCAGCGAGAGCAGGATGTCGCACAACAAAACCAAGTCCCAGGTAAGTAGCACCAAAAAAGGTTGAAAAAATCAATTTTACGCATATAACTGTCTGTGTATAGAACGGTCCTCTATTTAATTCAATTGATCATCATCCTGCAGTCTCACCACCCGAGAGACAGCAGCGGCAAGCGGTCCTACTACTGGGACGTCTGCAGCCACTGGATCAACGGTCGGGAGCGCCTCTACGTGTGCAAAAAGCAGATCCGTTAAAGTTTGAAGACTGACTGACTCAAGCGACTGTTTAGAGATAGATTACTGTGAGAGTTGACGGAGACAGGTGAGAGTTGGTTGAGAAGGCTAAATATAGTGTAAAAACAAGTTTATTATCGAAATTATAATTCCCGTCATGTGCTTAAACTATAATCTTCAAAATCATAGAGCCGGTTTGGCAACTAACAATTTTTTTTATTATTATCTTCTCACATAATATTGTGACTCAGTTTTCTTTTAGCTCGTAATTGTGACTTTCTGTTGTTTTATTTTAATCGGAATCATCGCTTGGCGAGCGTCACTTGTTCACTTGTGTCCAATATTAACCTCGAAAAATGTTTTGTCTTGTTTGAATTTTTAAGGAATATTAATCTGCTTTTTATAAGCACAAAGAAAGCTGTTTGTTAATTATAAATTTTTTCTGCAAATATGCCGGTTGAAGGTAATAATATTATTTATTCAAACACCTTTTTTTCGCCATCAATATAATCAAATCCGAAAGTTTGCTTTTGGTAAATCTTTTCTGTTTAACTAACTCGTCACTAAAACTTCTCTTCTTAATACACTTAATAAAAATGACCGACGTGAGTCTGCACCAGGACTCAATTAACCGAATCGCATTGGTCCCAAAAATGCAAAATTTCATCAAGGTGTTGCTTTTATTGATTATTGATCGGATGGTGATGTCTTCAATTAATCTCAAGTCAAATCTCCACTTCCGATTTTAGAGATCTTTAAAACAGATTTCCAAGAGATCATCTTCAGCAGTTTAATTTAACCAATTTATTTAATTTAATCTTTAATTAATTGTAAGTTTGCTTTAACAAAGTCCATTTGCATTGTCTTTCTACTTTGCCAATTGTTGCTAGCGCACTAGAATTGGGATTATTAAAAAGACAAAAATGACTCCCCGACGTCTGTCTTTACTTTCTCTATTCATCCACTCTGTCTCGCTGCTTTTTGGCTTCTAAAACAAAATAGAAGGTGAGGACCGCATGACTGACTACTTGGGGATGAAGGGGATTCGATCCGCATGAATGATGTAGATTGTACCAGCGTATACCACCAGTTCTGATGACTGCAGCAGTCTCGGGTTTTTCAACCCCCACGGCATCAATCGATTTGATCAATCAATAGTCGCATCAATCGATTTGATCAATCAATAGTCGCATCAATCGATTTGATCAATCAATAGTCGCATCAATCGATTTGATCAATCAATAGTCGCATCAATCGATTTGATCAATCAATAGTCGCATCAATCGATTTGATCAATCAATAGTCGCATCAATCGATTTGATCAATCAATAGTCGCATCAATCGATTTGATCAATCAATAGTCGCATCAATCGATTTATCAATCAATAATCGCATCAATCGATTTGATCAATCAATAATCGCATCAATCGATTTGATCAATCAATAATCGCATCAATCGATTAATCAATCAATAATCGCATCAATCGATTTGATCAATCAATAATCGCATCAATCGATTTGATCAATCAATAATCGCATCAATCGATTAATCAATCAATAATCGCATCAATCGATTTGATCAATCAATAATCGCATCAATCGATTTGATCAATCAATAATCGCATCAATCGATTTGATCAATCAATAATCGCATCAATCGATTTGATCAATCAATAATCGCATTAATCGATCTGATCAATCAATAATCGCATCAATCGATTTGATCAATCAATAATCGCATCAATCGATTTAATCAATCAATAGTCGCACCAATCGATTAATAATCGTATCATCTCATAAAACAATAAAACATTCAATCATAGAACTTTAGGTACAGGTAAAATCAAGCAGCTCATAAACTCGATAAGCTGTGCTAAAAAAACTGCATGCTATACAAAGTTTACTATCCTTATTTCAATTTTCCCCTCCCCCAAATTCATATACATCCACACGGGCAAGAATAATGGATACAGAAGCTACAACGCTTACGTCAAACCGATCGCATGACACAGCAGATGACGCTATCCCATCATCGGGAGCCGCCCCCACCGTCACCGGGCCTTCCTTACATTATATATTGAGCCCTAAAACCCAGCTAGCTATAGAGGGAAAAGCCGGGCGAAACAAAGCATCAAAGAATGCGAGCCAAATATGGAAGTCACCAGTTCAGACTGGGATTAGATAGATAGGAGACACGATGAAAGGCATGGCTGCAAAGAGAAAGGCATTTCAAATAAATTTAGCAAAAGCCATTGAATGCTTGGGCCAGCAGCCAGAGCAGAAGAGAGACCTGCTGACTGTATGGCTCTGGCCAGCTCAATGCAGTGAATGAATTGGCAATTGTTGCTGTTGCCATTCTCCTCCACAAGCATGGCCAACACACAACCGCTGCCCCCAGTCCCACAGCTGGGAAACAACTCTGCTATTTCGGACCATGGTTGAATAATTCAGAAAAGCAGAACGGCATTCTGCTCTGGCGGAGATGGGAGCTGGGAAGCTGCAGGTAGGAGAGGGAGGAGGCCAATGCAGCTCAACTAAAAGCTGAGAGGGATTTTTCAAGTTTGTTTTTTACAAACATTTTTCCAACACTTCGTAGCGTTGCGTCTGAGCTACTGATATACTTGTGTTAGTAGTATTTGAGGCTTTTGCTGAAATTACAAAAGGCTGAGGAGGATCTGAGACGCTGGCCAAGCAGCTGAGGATCCGGGAGGCTGGCCCACCAGCTGAGAATCTCTGGGAGGCTGACTCAGCAACTGAGGATCTGAGAGGCTGAAAGCCCAGCAACTGAGGATCTGGGAGGCTGAAAGCCCAGCAACTGAGGATCTGGGAGGCTGGTCCAGCAACTGAGGATCTGGGAGGCTGACTCAGCAACTGAGGATCTGAGAGGCTGAAAGCTCAGCAACTGAGGATCTGGGAGGCTGGTGCAGCAACTGAGGATCTGGGAGCCTGGAAGCCCAGCAACTGAGGATCTGGGAGGCTGGTGCAGCAACTGAGGATCTGGGAGGCTGGTGCAGCAACTGAGGATCTGGGAGGCTGGAAGCCCAGCAACTGAGGATCTGGGAGGCTGGCCCAGCAACTGAGGATCTGGGAGGCTGGCCCAGCAACTGAGGATCTGGGAGGCTGGCCCAGCAGCTGAGGATTTGGGAGGCTGGCCCAGCAACTGAGGATCTGGGAGGCTGGCCCAGCAGCTGAGGATTTGGGAGGCTGGCCGAGCAACTGAGGATCTGGGAGGGTAGCAGATTAACTAAGGCAAGAATGGTATAAAATTAATTAAGTAATGAAGAGGAAATTTGTTTAATACACATCTCAGGCACATTACATGCTTTTAAAATTGATGTATTGTGCAAAACATTTCCATTAAAAATATGCAAAAATTATATTTCACTCAATAAACCAAGTTCGGCATATTATGAAGATACTGATAGTATACAAACAAGCCGGTACTGACAATATTATAACAAAAACTGAATACATACAAACGAACCAGGCCACTTTCTTAAATAAAAATAAAAAGTTCGCATTGACCTGCACAGAACCAGTGTTTGTTGCATGCAGGAATCGGTAACTTTCACAGGCAATGTTGCAATACACTATTTTATAAATAGAAAAACAAAATTCCTTCGGGTTACATTAAAGTTATGAACAGAAAATTCGTATAGCCGTATATTCGTATAAAAACATATAGCCTAGAAAAAATAAAAAACTTCACCACAAAAGCTCAATGTGTAAAATTAGGGAAAATTCTCAGATAATAAACACACAAAACTCGGCTGGCTACTTACTTGCAAGAGAAGTCGCAGTAGTCAGTAAGGAAAAATATATGTAATTGTTTTATTATTGAATTTCTACATATATCTGCATATGTTATGTTACATAAAAATGAGAAAACTAATTAGAAAAAGTTAGGCACAAAATAAGGTGTGTAAGATTTTATTGTGCAATTTTTACCTTTATGCACCTTGTTTTCCGCTTTGAGTGCAGCTGGTATACAGGAGCTGCAGCTGTATACCGAGCAAGAAAGAAAAGGGTGGCCAGCCAGGCCGATAAACAGTCCGGTTTTACTTTTGCCCGCTTGTGCCAGACTTTGATTTCTCTCCTTACTGCTCTCTCATTGGCTGAGCTAGCTTGGGCCTGCCCCTAGGCTGAGTTTCGTCTGTCTGACTTTGATCTCTCTCCTTACTGCTTTCTCATTGGCTGAGCCAGATTGGGCCTGCCCCTAGGCTGAGTTTCGTCCGCCTGACTTTGATCTCTCTCCTTACTGCTTTCTCATTGGCTGAGCTAGATTGGGCCTGCCCCTAGGCTGAGTTTCGTCCGCCTGACTTTGATCTCTCTCCTTACTGCTCTCTCATTGGCTGAACCAGATTTGGCGTGTCCATAGGCTGAGTTTCGTCTGTCTTGCGCAGACAAACTACTGAGAAAAAATACTCTACCTATTAATTTGCGAGTGACATATTTGTGGCATTGCTATACTAATCACAGGCTAATTGTAACACGATATAAATGTGTAAAGCGTGCACTAAACACTAAAAGCATTTAATGCACGCTAAAAGCGTGCTTAAATGGCTCGTGATCGCGTCTTGGCCGGAGTCATTTAATGCACGAGAAATATATATCGTGTTACAATACTACTCAATACTTGGTTAACACGTTTTAAATATAGGATTCAATACTTGGTTTTGAGTGCTTAAATGTCTAGGTCACGAGTGCGCGAAGCCGAGACTCAAAACCAAGTATTGAATATTATATTTAAAACTACAATGCTTAAACGTTTGCTTTATTTAAGAATAAAGAAGTTTTATAGTTAAAGCTTTAAACAATTTATCTACTACTAACCCCTGCTAATTTCATAAACTGCCGATATCGGAGCTATAATAAAAAGCCACTAAAAGCTAAAATACAACAGGTGCATAACTATAAACCAGTTCGAAGAAAAACGGAGAACACAATATACTTTAAAAAACGTCTCACCATGAGTTTATTTAGCTACAAAATTACCAAGGCCATTAACAGTACAATACCAACTCTTACTGTGTGCGCGTGTCTTTGTGACCCAAACAATCTGAATATAATTTAACTAAGATTGGTCGCCGCGCACTTTGTCTCTGGCCGTAGTTGAAGTCGATCCGCCGCCGGCAACGGCTCTGTCCGCATCGGCACCAATCGAAGCGTTCATCGCTTCCAATTCGTCATAGAGAAAGCTTCTCAACCGGAGCAGGTACTGCGGAAACAGTTCAATATCGTTGTGGCCGGCGCCTTCAACCCACAGCGGGTCAACTGAGCGGGGCAGGCGCTCATAGATGGCCAGCCCGTGCGCGATGTTGATCACTTCGTCTTCTGTGCCGTGGATCACCAGGCAGGGAGAGTGGATTCTTGGCGCCTTCTCGATGCTGACGGCAACAAAATAGGGCGGGTTCGTTGAGGGTGGGATGGTCGATCTGTGCTTGAGGGCTTTTAAGCAGAAACAAGTTTATTTTCTGGAATTTAGCCATAGTGCTGAAGACAGACCCTGAAGCCACAGCCTCTGAAGCCACAGCCCCTGAAGCCATTTCCTCTGAAGCCACAGCCCCTGAAGCCACAGCCCCCTCAAGCAATTTCCCCTGAAGCCACAGTCCCCTGAAGCCACAGTCCCCTGAAGCCACAGTCCCCTGAAGCCACAGTCCCCTGAAGCCACAGTCCCCTGAAGCCACAGTCCCCTAAAGCCACAGTCAGGGCCACAGTCCCCTGAAGCCACAGCCACCTGAAGCCACGGTCCTCTGAAGCCACAGTCCCCTGAAGCCACAGCCCCCTGAAGCCATTTCCCCTGAAGCCACAGTCCCCTAAAGCCACAGTCAGGGCCACAGTCCCCTGAAGCCACAGTCCCCTGAAGCCACAGTCCCCTGAAGCCACAGTCAGGGCCACAGTCCCCTGAAGCCACAGTCCCCTGAACCACATTTCCTGAAGCCACATCCCCTAAAGCCACGCCCCTTGAGGCCACATTTCCTGAAGCCACATCTCCTGAAGCCACAGCCCCTGAAAAACGGCCAAAGCAGCTCACTTGGGAAAGGCATCGAAGAACCATGTCCGGCTGGTG
This sequence comes from Macrostomum lignano, assembly GCA_002269645.1. Taxonomy (NCBI): domain Eukaryota; kingdom Metazoa; phylum Platyhelminthes; family Macrostomidae; genus Macrostomum; species Macrostomum lignano. The sequence continues at coordinate 109,659 of NIVC01002999.1, forward strand.
TCCGGAAAAGCCACCCTCAGTCCGGACAGCAGCGGGCTGTGCAGCACAACTCCTGCAGGGTTGACCCGGGTGGCCAAATCCACAGTTGGCACTGTGCCAATGGACTGGCCATAGAGTACAATCTCTCCTGGGGACAGATTGTACCTGCCAATCAACTGTTGCCAGGCGCAGTCAATATCGGCGTACAGATTCTTCTCGAGCGGCTGGCCAGTGCTGGCCCCGTAGCCTGAGTAGTCGTAGCTGAACACATTCATATTGAGTTTACGGCCGAGATCAATGAGAAAGCCGCTCATTTGGCCCAGATCCACCGCGTTACCATGGGAAAAGAGCAGAGTGTACTTTGATCCTTTTCTAGAACGTACGGTACGAATCAGTACGCAAGCGATTGTGCTGCCTCTAGCCGTGTTGGCGGTGAAAGCTTCCAGACAGTCGGCCTCGTCCTCTGTGAGCTGCATCGCTGGCGGGGCGGCGGCCGGATCTTCCATGTCTGGCGGATTAATCTGGAATCTGGGACTGTGCATGTCGCCAACTAGCGAGTAGGTCGGCCTGGGCGGCAGGAAGGCCAACTTGGCGGCGATGCGCGACGGTAACGGCGGCCAGCAGAACAGGCGGCAGAGGTCGCGGCAGGTCATGGAGGCGCCGCCGCCGCCGCGCGCCCCGGCGCCTTCATCCTCGTGAGGCGCGTACTGACCGGCGGCCGCTGACGGCGCCGCTCCGTGGTGACGTTGGCGACTGGACATGGAAGGCTAGCGGAGTCGAGATAGGTTAAGGTTGGGTCAAGGTAGGTCAAGGTGGGTCAAGGTAGGTCAAGGTGGGTCAAGGTAGGTCAAAGTAGGTCAAGGTAGGTCAAGGTGGGTCAAGGTAGATCAAGGTGTGTCAAGGTGGGTCAAGGTGGGTCAAGATAGATCAAGATGGATCAAGGTGGGTCAAGTGGGTCAAGGTAGATCAATGTGGGTTAAGATAGGTCAAGATGGGTCAAGGTAGATCAATGTGGGTCAAGATAGGTCAAGGTGGATCAAGGTGGGTCAAGTGGGTCAAGGTAGATCAATGTGGGTCAAGATAGGTCAAGATGGGTCAAGGTAGATCAATGTGGGTCAAGATAGGTCAAGGTGGGTCAAGGTAGGTGAAAATGGGTCAGAATAGGTCAATATGACTAAAATAGGTCAAGATACGTAAATATGGGTCAAGTTGTGTCAGTGTGAGTCAGAATGGGTCAAAGGCACAGCCGGTGGATTAGTTTAAAATCGAATAGAAGACCTCCACGTCCTCAGTTGATGGTGCAGTTGCGCCCGACCTCAACCTAGCCGCTGGGTGTGCGCATGCAAAAACCGAGATGAAATCGATTTAATTGCAAAATCTACCTACCATAAATTTTGTACTTTGAAAAGTTAAAATTGACACAGAATTAAAGAAATGATTTACAACTTGTCCAATAAGTAAATTTAACTGTATCCAAATGATTATTTAAAAGAATATCTATTGAAATATTCAGAAAAAATAGTTTTAAAGTCTAACAGACTGGCGCTCGCTTGACTAATAGTTACGAGAGTATTGTGTGTGTAACAAGTTAATTGACAACAGATTTTTAAATACAAAACAACAACACTGCTTATTCCCTGCTACGAGTCTATAAATGTCATATAATGGGTAAAACCAAAAGAAAAATATGAAATGTAGTTCGCATTCCAAGGAATCAATAAGATTGAATGCAGAAACCAGAGAGACATGATGTGTGTGTACAGAGCATATTTACAAGGGAATGCCTATTCAATATTAATTCGAGATTTTTTCCAAAATTTGTTTAAAAGAAAGCTCTAAAACAGTAAAAAAACAACTTTTAACGAATACTCTCAGTACTTTTAGAATAAACATATTTTAATAAAAAACTCTGGACTTTATAACCATCTACAAATTATAATTTTAATATTTAATAATCATAGAAATTTTTCTTCACAGTAAAATAGTACCAATATAGAAGACGTGTGCGAACTTAAAATTAAAAGTACATAACAACTTTTAACTTAAGTACGCGTATACTTATCAAGTACATGTGTACTACTTTAAAACAAAAAGTACACGTCACAGTTCGTTACAAAAGTACACAAGCACAGAAATAATATTGGACACAGATTCAAGTGCAAATAGTACAATTATATACAGGAACCAATTCGCCTTGAAAATCTGTACATAATTAGTTAATTAAAATAAATATTACAATACTTGAACAAGACAAATGCTTCAAACAAGTGAATTGGTAACAGGCAATTCAGTACTTAAATTAAATTAAGCCTCTATGCTCGCAATCCACAGCTACATCACCGTTTCCAATGTCTCCTCGACTGCCGTTGTCTCCAGTCTGCTTCTGGGCATCCCGCTGCTGTTGCTCCTGCTGCTTCTGCAAATGGTCCAATTCTCTATGTAGAAATAAGCGCAGCCGCTCCAGGTACTGCGGGAACAGTTCGATATCGTTGTGCCCGGCGCCTTCGATCCACAGCGGCTCAACAGCCGGCTGCGGCAGCCGCTCGTGAAGGGCGAGGCCGTGAGCAAAATCAATCACCTCGTCCTCGGTGCCGTGAATGATGAGGCAGGGCGAACGGATTCTGGGCGCCTTCTCGATACTGCGGGCCGATTGTGAAAGTTTTAGTTAGTACACGTGCACTTTAAGTTCAAGTACTTTTAGTTCATATGTACTTCTAAATAAAAGTACACGCGCAATTTTTAAGCCAGAATTTGCACATTGATCTACACGGTGCAAAGTTTTATTGATTATAGCATGTCACTGCCAAGGACAGCGAATTACTGTCTAAATCTAGGACACTATAACTACAAACTTCGCCCGTAACTATGATGAACAAAGAAAGACCATACGCTCGTATATAAGATAGCGAAAGCGGCTTCAGTGAGGCGTCTTTGATCTTGCCTTCTAAGCCCAGTTATTAAGCGGAAAGAGCTGTCTAGCTAGATTATAGGCATAGAGAAGACGGCTAACAAGTATGATGAATTTAAAATGACATGCAGACTTGCAAAGTGCACTACATACGACTGTTTAAAAAAACTTATATCGGATAGCAGTCTGATCCGTGATAATCCACTATACTAAAAATGCTTTGTCACATTACACAAGCAAGATAAGCCTGAACAAGGGGTGAGAGAGAACATTAAAAATGCGTTTTAACACTGCAATTTAAGGACACGTACAGACCCTGAAGCCACATCATCTAAAGCCACAGCCCCCGAAACCACATCCCCTGAAGCCACAGCAACTGAAACCACCCACGGCCCTGAGCCACAGCTCCTGAAGCTACAGCAACTGAAAGCCGCAGCACCTGAATCCACATCCCCTGAAGCCACATCCCTGAAGCCACATCCCCTGAAGCCACACACGGCCCTGAGGCACATCCCCTGAAGCCACAGCCCCTGCAGCCACAGCCGCTGAAGCCACAGCCCCCGAAACCACATCCCTTCAAGCCACAGCCCCTGAACCACATCACTTGAAGCCACATCCCCTGAAGCCGCAGCCCTTGAAAGTCGCAGCACCTGAAGCCACACCCCTGAAGCCACACCCCTGAAGCCACAGCAGCTGAAGCCACAGCAGCTGAAGCCACAGCCCCCGAAACCACATCCCTTCAAGCCACATCCCCTATCCCCTGAAGCCACAGCCTTTGAAAGCCGCAGCACCTGAAGCCACACCCCTGAAGCCACAGCCCCCGCAACCACATTCCTTCAAGCCACATCCCCTGAAGCCACAGCCCCCGAAACCACATCCCTTCAAGCCACATCCCCTAAAGCCACATTCCCTGAACCACATCCCTTGAAGCCACATCCCCTGAAGCCACAGCCCTTGAAAGCCGCAGCACCTGAAGCCACACCCCTGAAGCCACAGCAGCTGAAGTCACATCCCCTGAAGCCATAGTCCCCTGAAGCCACAGTCCCCTGAAGCCACAGCAGCTGAAGCCATATCCCTTCAAGCCACAGCCCCTGAACAACGGCCAGAGCAGCTCACTTGGGAAAGGCATCGAAGAACCATGTCCGGCTGGTGTCCGGAAAAGCCACCCTCAGTCCGGACAGCAGCGGGCTGTGCAGCACAATTCCTGCAGGGTTGACCCGGGTGGCCAAATCCATAGTTGGCACTGTGCCAATGGACTGGCCATAGAGTACAATCTCTCTTGGGGACAGATTGTACCTGCCAATCAACTGTTGCCAGGCGCAGTCAATATCGGCATACAGATTCTTCTCGAGCGGCCGGCCAGTGCTGGCCCCGTAGCCTGAGTAGTCGTAGCTGAACACGTTCATATTGATCCGTCTAGCCAGGCCAATTAAAAAGCTACTAATCTGACCCAAATCCACGGCGTTACCGTGAGAGAAGAGCAGGGTGTACTTTGACCTGGCGTGCGCCCCGGCGCTAACCATCATACAAGCTATTGTGCTGCCATTCGCTGTGGTGGCCAGAAATGCGTCTAGAAATCGGGATTTATCCTCGTTGGAGAATTGGAACTCGGCTCGGTCGCTCAGGTGCAATTGAAAGGCAGGCGAGGCGACCCCGTGACGATCTGCTGCCGAGGCAGTTGCGCCAGCGCTGGCCACAAGAGAATAAGTTGGCTCGGGCGGCAGGAAGGCCAATTTAGCGGCAATGCGGGATGGCAAAGGCGGCCAGCAGAACAGGCAGCAGAGATCCGCGCAAGACATGCTTTGTAGTTAATTCCTCGGCTCTATATCGTATATATAATATTATCTTTTATCCACCTCTTGCTGCACAACTGAACTGGAATAAAACAGTAAAAATCAGGCCAATTTAAGGTCATGTTTTCTATATGTAGATGGACTGGTGGCGTCGCCACACACACAGCCTCAATTACCCCAGCTAATGCTGGCACCCATTTTACAGCTGGGTGAACTGAGCAAGTGTCTTGCTCAAGGACACAAACTGTACCAGTGGGATTGGGAATTGAAACTCCAACCTTTAACTGTTGACTCTAATGCCCTAGCCACTAGGCTAGGCAACAATCCTCTCATTGATACTTACTATCAATATTACAAGCTGATAATAGTAATCAAATATTATTTGTCTGTCTAAAATTAATTTGAAACTTTTAACTAATAAATTAGAAATAATTAGGATTTACGAGTACTAAAGCTATTTATGCAAAGAATTTAGCATACAGTAAGTAATAATTACTATAAAAATCACATTAAAGGCTTAAGCTTTCTTATTAAACACAGAATTTACCAAAAAACTTTAGGTTTTCAATTTTTCTAGGTAGTGGATAATTAGATATAATTAGATAAAACTAAGTCCCATATTTGAGTTGCATCATTGGTCACAACTAGGGTTTAAGTGTGTTACTCATGCTTGGGCGCAACCTTGGGATTCACTCGGCTGTTTCTATTGGCAACACACACATGTAAGTCGCTATTGGACGGAATAGTAGTCACATGACTGCTCTCAGCCAATAGTGACTAACATGTGTGTGTTGCCAATAGAAATGGCCAGGTGATTCCCAAAGTTGCGTATGTATGGTGTTACTCACTAATTTGAATGGCAGCCAATTGACATGCAAACCAGACTCTGGAAGGTTACATATATGCCAGAAAACTCCTGTATACAAATGACCCCTTTCAAAGTTAGCATACAAATTTCAGGATACAAATCCCTATTGGAATAAATTCTGAAAATTTGTGGATAGATATCAAGGGTCCAAAGGGTGCCAAGGAGTCAGTCTCCAATGTAATGGGCCATGTCAATGGGTCACTTTAAAAGTCACTCATACAAGTGGTCACAAATAGCATAGTGCCAACTTTTAACTCCTGCCTGGCAGAAAATGTGCCACACTGCAAGGTCATTTTGAAAATATGCCAGACAGTTGTCTGCTTTTTAGCAACTTTTTCCAATAGAAATACAAATTCATGCCATGCATTAAGATTTTAATTTAAATTAACATTTTATAGAAAAAAGAAAAATATGTAAACACTATACCTATAAAGTCAATGATGAAATTTTTGCTTTTTTTACAATGAACATTAAAAAAATAGACCCTAGTGAAAATTACTGCTAAAAACTTTAATTATACATTATTATTTTTAGAGGTATAATTTAATATTTGTTGAAAATAAGAACATTTCTTGTAGGTGAGCACAGTTGGCATGTATCACTCCTAAGAAAATAGTGTGCATACATATCTGGTATGCACCTTATAGAATCACATCATGCTTGGGCGCAACCTTGGGATTCACCCGGCCGTTTCTATTGGCAACACACGCATGTAAGTCGCTATTGGCTGAGAGCAGTCACGTGACTACTGTTCTGTCCAATAGCAACTTACATGCGTGTGTTGCCAATAGAAACGGCCGAGTGAATCCCAAAGTTGCGCATGTATGAATCACATGGAAGAGTTAGTGTTAAGTGAAAAAAAGATAGAAAGAGTTTTAAACATAAATTTCAAGCTTTCTAGTTTTTTTAAGCTTGTAATAAGGCATTTAAATAAATATTTGCATGTATCAACTTTTTGCCATAAATAGTATCAGCAAAAAAGCTAAAATTCAACCAAATTATCAGCTAAAAGGGTCCCTTACACAATGCTATAAAGTTTCTTTATTGTTTGAAAATAAAAATGGTCCTTTATTATTGCAACATTGGCATAGATTTGAGAGTGAGTATGCATTTAAAATGTTTTTGTGAGCATTTGTAAGTATTTAATTTTTGTTTGGACATGCACTTAGCATAATCTAGAATATAGCATTCATTTAGCTAAGATAGGATTATTGTTTTAGCATATAGTAGACCCTGGCATGCAAACTCTTATATCAGATATTTGTTACATTACTAATATAATTACTTACTTTGTATAATATGATATACAATAATTTAAATAAAGATTGATATAAAGAATAAAATAGATCACAAGAAATAAATAATACTTTTGACTATAACTAACTTTTAAATGTATACCCAAATAAAATTTTAAGAGTTTACAAATACACAGCAAAAAAATTCAGTATATGCCCACACTTTTAAAATCTTCTTGTTTACTATTATCCTTCTTGTCTACTATTATATTTACAGTAGAAAATCAATATGCATAAACTTTTGTTGTAATACATTATTAATGAGCTTAAAAGCCAAAAAATTTGAAATTTATGCTAAAATATAAACATTTTCAATCTTTTTCCCCTTAACACTAACTCTTCCACATAATTCTATGAAGTGCACACCAGGTGTACACATATACTATTTTTAAGAGTCATGTATACCAATTGTACACACCTAAATTTAAGTGCACAAGGCCACTGCACATCCAAATTTTTGGGCATTTACTACATGATCCAGAGTATGGATTTGTACTAACAGTAATGCACTATAATATATATATATATATATCATTTGCATACAAAAAATGCTTTCTTTAACTCAAGAACTCTTTAGGATTACAAAAAGATTGTATCTCAAAGAACAAAAGTTTTTTTTGCAAGGTAGCAAGTATTGGATTCTAATAGGCCTTGGCTTACCTTTTAGTCTATATTCTCCTTGGCTTTGTTGTCATATTCACTTTTATCATACATGCCCAACCTCAAAATTTCACCTGTCTGGTGTGACTTAGTTTTGTCCAGATTTGTGACTTAGTTCCTCCTGATTGCAACTTAGCTCTTCCTAATTGCAACTTAGTTTCTCCCAATTGCAACTTGGCTCCTCCCAATTGTGAATTAGTTCCCCTGATTATGACTTAATTTTCACTTTGTATGATTTTTCTTGCCTTTTTTTCTTTTTCTTTTTCTTTCCTTTTTTCTTGTCTTTCTTTTCTTTTTTCTTCCTTTCCTTTCTTTCTTCTTTCAATTTTTTGATTTTTTGCATTTTCAATTTTGTGACTTACCTTGTCTGGTGGCCATTTCACCCGTCTAGTTTGGATAGGTTGGACAAGTGTTGGGCATGTATGTTTTATCATATAGGGGCCCTAAGAACAAGATAACAAAGTGACAAGGAGCAAAGTAGTCTTGCAAACCAGACTTTGGAAGGCTACATGCATGCTGGAAAATTCTAGGCCTAGCATTCAAAACACCCCTTTCAAAGTTGGCTTAGGCCCTACAAATTTTGGCATACAATTTCATGCAAATATTTTTGGCATACAAATTATGGCATACAAATTAATGGCATTTTTGCATACCAATTTTGGTGAATAAATTCATGCTAAGCATAAATATTATAGTGTAAAAAATGTTTTTATAAGGCAGTTGTTATTTGTCCCGTGACCAGATAAATAGCCATTTTACTATTTGTCTAGTCAAATTGCTAACTATTAATATTGCTATTTGTTTTGTGATGAATATTCTAGATTTTTAAGACCTTTTCATGTATACTGATTAATATTTTGTTGTATACTAGTGTATATATAAGAAAGCAATGTACTCAATTCGACATAATTTGGTGTATAAGACATACACTAGTATAAAAACAATAATCAAGATACAAGTAAGAAGTCTTTGAAGTCTAGGAATATTCACCCTTGTAGTTTCTATAAAATAGATATTTTAGCATTATCAATTTAACTAGACAAAAATTAAAAAGCCTATTTGTCTGGTATTAACCAGATGAAAGGGAAAGCATGGCCATTATCCAGTAACTGCTACTGGACAAATAACCACATTGCTATTTGTATTGTCTGTCACTAGACAAATAAAAACTGCCTTTATATAAAAAAAGAAAAATTTGTATAGTCTAAAAAGTAAGAAACTTTTTGCTTTTTAAAAATTAACATTAAATAATATTAGTGTCAATTGTTGCTTAGAATGTAAATTTTTCATCATTTTTTCTATAGCCATAGGTGTAATCACGAGTATAAATTTGGCCGTCAACTTTTACATCAACTTTTCCATTAACTTTTCCATTAACTATTCCGTCAAGTCATTGTTCATTCCAATAATTTTTTTTGTTAACTCTTCCGTCAACATTTCCGTTTACTATTCTGTTAACTTTTTCGCCAAATATCTCATGCTTTAAATTTGTTGAGAGTATACACATGTATGTACATGTATAAATTCTAAAAAAAAAACACACGCAAAAATTTCCAGTGCGACATGTTCCAGAATTTAATTGGTATTGCTGCACTACCTGCACTACAACATCTGCACTTGTTCATCGATTTATCTTTGTGAAATGAAGCGCTGGTACTAGAGAAAATGGAAAAAATAATTATGCATGTTGTTACTAATGCAGGCTTGTTTTTTCATTGACATATTTAAGCATGCAAACACAATAAATGATCAAAGAGCTACTCGCATGATGATCCTATTTGAGAAAGTCACATATGTTTTTTTTAGAACAATAAATTGTTGACAGAAAATTTGACAGAATACTTGACAGAAAAGTTAACGGAAAATTTGGCGGAAAAGTTAACAGAAAAGTTGACGGCCAAAGTTATACTTGTGTATAATCTAAGTTTGTTTAATATGAAAATACTAGTAATATTTTATTTTTAAAGACTTTTTATACAAAAGCCTTTTTAGGAAACTCTACTTGTGAAAAACAAATGACCTTTTTAGGAAGAATTTTTGGCATAGCCATACATTTTAGGGAATTTTTTTTGGCGTATACTAGTATATATTTAACTAAGATAGGATTCTTGTTTTAGTCTACACTAACACTACTACACAATCTAGACCCTGGCTTGCAAATACTTTACTAATGACTGGATAGCCTAACTATAATACTTTGTTTGGTAACATAGCATATAGATATAGTATAGAAATTTGATAAAAATTCACACAAACAAAAACAGAAACCTAGAGTCTAGACACTTTCTACTTTTTTGGTTCCAGCTTCTAGTGAGAGAAGTAATTAATAGATAGGCCTAGAAGAAGCCATCATGTGAGTATTAACTGAATGAAAGTTTATCTTCTGCATCTGCACACGTGCACCAAAGGCCTGGGTTCTCATTGGTTCACAATAAATGCATTATGTCAATTGTCAGTGCAAAACAAATGTTGCAAGGAATTCTAATGAGCATACTATATTTTTTGATATACCATATAGAGTATAGACTGACAGTATACATATTGAACTTCGTGAAAAAGAATATAATGGTAATAAAATTTAATCGAAAACTGCAAAATTATATGAAGGAACTAACTAGGCCTGGACCTGATAAATGCCGTAATTACAACTAGGCCTACAAGACTCAAAAGGCTATTATAAATGAAAAACTGAACGCCTTACTTAGATATTATTATCAGGTACTTCTCTGTTTTATAAGCAGTAATACAAGTTAGGAAAGGTTTTTTCAGGACAGTCGCCAACTAAAAAATCAGTCAAGCAGCTCTGAATCTGATATTTGCAGAACCAACCTGGCCTCGACGGCGTTGGTCACTTTTTCTTTCCGTTTCCTATAATTTCTTAGAACATGTTATTTTTAATCTTTTGCTTTAACATTTTAACACAAAAGTCATTTAAAAAACACACTATATTACGAAATTTAACCACAACATCAATCGATGAATATAAAATTTTAAGAGGAGTGGATAGGCTAATATCGAAAAATAGGACGCTGTAAAACGGGGTACCATCAGTGTCTGGGCGCTTGAACGAAGTAACTTCTAATTACTGCTGAATAATCTAGCTAAGAAAGCTTGTCCTTGGCTACATGTAAGTTTCTAACTGATTTGTACACACGTTTTACAGGACAGGTGCCATAAAATGCACAACCCATATTCAATAGCTTTAGTTAACTTACTAAGTTACTATGGAAAATCTTGATAGCCATTCAATTGTTAGACTGTTGCTTTATAGATACATGTACTTAGTTACACAGTAAACTTAAATGACTTAGAATCCGTACTTGGTAGGATTTTGAAAAAAAGGTTTGAGCCTAGTTGAAATAATACAAACTGAAACAAAGCAACATTATTTAACGTATTATAATATAATTTTTTAGCACCAACTGGTTAAATTTTATTCGTAAAACGAGCATTCATGTACAAATACAGCAGTGATATAAGCAAAGGGTGACTACCACCAGTAATATTGTTACCTATTATTATTATTATTAAAAACTAATTTTAAAACTTTTGTTATTAAAAACTAGATACTAAGAAGACGGAAGAATAATTAGCCAACAACAGCGCCCTATACCTGATCTGAAGAAGTCAGAATGGATGGCTTAACACAGATAAGGGTATAGTATTCTTATAATGAGCTGGATATGGTGTCTTATAATTACAGTAATAACAGCCGCAAACATACTACTTTATGTTTTAGTACTCTGAAAATTGTTTTACACTGAGTGCATATAGAGCAACATAACAGATACGCTCGTAATTAATGAATAGAATATTTTATTAACAAATACACACATAAACGCGAGAACAATGAACTTACAGTAATTATAATATTAAAACCAAACTAATAAAAATAGAAAGATTTTATTAAAATAAACACATACATTGCGACAACCTTCTTCCAAAAGTGGACTTTATAAAGGCCACTCGGCATACTGTGTGTGTGAACTACCTTTAGTAGTAGTTTAATCGTATTAGTCTTCTATTAGTCTAAGCATATTTTAAAACGTATTTCACAAAAATAGTTCAGCACACACTGAGCATACTACTCAATTAATATAGTAGTTGACTCTACGAGTTACTATAAGCTGTATAGCAACTTCTGCGTATTATAAACCAGTCACTTTGACTTAAGCAGCGCTAGCCTGTGTTAAAAAGAGTAGAATCAACAGTTCCAACCAGAATCAGAGACGCCAATACGCAACATTTTCAGCGTGCTCATTAGAGCCCAGATGATCCTCCAATTCTTTCAGGTCGTGCAGAAACAGGCCGGCATTGCCGCACGAGTCGTAGCACACCGGACAGACAAAAGCCCAGCCATCGTCGCGTCGCGATTGTACAGCCCGATTCAGGCACTGCAGTTGATCGTTTAGAAACTGTCGCCATCGCAGTACCCAGGCATCCCAACCGGATTTGTTATAATTGGCGTTGGCGCCGTTATCAGGCAATAACTGGCCACCGGCACTGGTAGCTAACAGTCTACCCTTATTCGCGCCAATATCCTGAATGGCATTGTGCAGCGAATACATGGAGCAATTGGCAATCTGGTTTGTAGGCGTGCCCATAGTTACGCCAAGCCGGCGAGGCCAGCCCCAGTAGTCGGCATTCGGACCGGCTGTCTCGAGTGTTTTTGGCACCAGAGGATAAGCGGTCTTGAAGAATAGCTGACGCAATAGACTGCGCAGCATGTTCTGGCGATTGCGCAGATTAACAAGATCGCATTCCACCAGTTGCAGACTGCTGCTGCCGCCGCTGGTAAAGTGTTTGTGGGGGGGGGGGGTGTAGCTCAAGTAAATGTGAGATTCACAGACGACCCCTTTTGGCCCTTAGTGACGAATTCTCGAGGGAAACTTCTACCCTAGCAGCTTGAGGTAATTATGGTCATTCCGCTGACTGCAAACACGCACTCATACACACGCTCACACAGGGTGTACAACAACCATCAAGGCCAATGTTTAGTCAACACAATCCACACAAGACATCTTATGCTGCCTTGCCGCGTATGGAATAGGTATTTAGCAACAAATAAATAAATATATTTTTTAAATAAAACACTACTGCATGTAGCTTTTGACCCTTTAGTCACTACATTGTTCATTATTTAAGAAAAATGATGTTCAAAGCAAAAAAGAATCCACCTTCAGAGCCCAAGATTTCACATCCATCCTCTATGAGCTTTGGCATCAAAGCATCTAAGCGTCCTTTATGAGCCACAGCATTTCAGCGATTCCCCCCATGAGCCTTGACATCTTAGCAATTCCACCTATGAGCCTTGACATCTTAGCAATTCCACCTATGAGCCTTGACATCTTAGCAATTCCCCCCATGAGCCTTGACATCTTAGCAATTCCACCTATGAGCCTTGACATCTTAGCAATTCCACCTATGAGCCTTGACATCTTAGCAATTCCACCTATGAGCCTTGACATCTTAGCAATTCCCCCCACGAGACACGAGTCTTGTGCTTAAATTGCTCCTCACATACCTATAATATTTAATTATGTTTCTGACATCAGTTGTACAAAGTATCTGCAGAGCAACTGACTTACCGATCGCCAAGCATAAAATTAGCCTGCATTCGAATTTGATTAACTCGAACTAGATCAGAATTGTCCAACAGCACATCCGGCTGTACTAATAAATCGTGCGCCGGATCAACTGGCTGGCCATCGATAGCGCCCATGCCGCACAGGAAGCCGGTGTAGTGCGTGAGGCCATGCGGATTGCACCGCGGCTCCATCTGGGGTGCGAACAGCAGGCACAGAAGCGCAGGCAGGCCCGGTATATGGGGAAACAAAGTCGTATGACTCAGCACTAATCGATTCTGATTCTTCGAATCGAGCATCACGGAGCCGGCAATGAGCAGCCGGTCTGTTGGATTCTGCGGCTCGGGATCGATGGCAACAGAATTGACGGAATCCGCATCCAGACCGATCTGTTTCCGCCTGTAACTGTTGCATAGGCCGCGAAATTTCATCTCAAACGGATGGCTAGGGCCGCGCGGCGTGAAATAGCCCCGGCCGAATACTGGCGCCCCAGCGGTCAGCTCGAAATTTCGAACTAGCACGTCGAGTTCGGACCGATCGAATAGCCGACCGTAACTGCCATTGCCGCCAGAGGTGGAGGCGGCGGAATTAGTCTTGCCATGGCTGGTTGTGAATGTCCGCCTACGATGGCTATTATCACGACGGGACTCGTAGCATTCCGTGGCGGATTCGGCCAGCGACAGGTCGAAGCCGTCCTGTATACGGGGCGCACCGATTCGGCGAAGTATTTCGGACAGAGTGGCCGACGCCCAGTCCGGCATGTTGCGACAGGCCGAGCCCTGTAGAGTTGACGGGTTATAAATATAGGTGATACCACGGGGCCTGTGATACCCTGATATCCTTCAGTGTGACTGTGATACCCTGATATCCTTCAGTGTGACTGTGATACCCTGATATCCTTCAGCGTGCCTGTGATACCCTGATATCTTTCAGTGTGTCTGTGATACCCTGATATCCTTCAGTGTGACTGATACCCTGATATCCTTCAGTGTGACTGATACCCTGATATCCTTCAGTGTGACTGATACCCTGATATCCTTCAGTGTGTCTGTGATACCCTGATATCCTTCAGTGTGTGCCTGTGATACCCTGATATCCTTCAGTGTGTGCCTGTGATACCCTGATATCCTTCAGTGTGTGTCTGTGATACCCTGATATCTTTCAGTGTGTCTGGATACCCTGATATCTTTCAGTGTGTGCCTGTGATACCCTGATATCCTTCAGTGTGACTGTGATACCCTGATATCTTTCAGTGTGTCTGTGATACCCTGATATCCTTCAGTGTGACTGATACCCTGATATCCTTCAGTGTGACTGATACCCTGATATCCTTCAGTGTGTGCCTGTGATACCCTGATATCCTTCAGTGTGTGTCTGTGATACCCTGATATCTTTCAGTGTGTCTGGGATACCCTGATATCTTTCAGTGTGTGCCTGTGATACCCTGATATCCTTCAGTGTGACTGTGATACCCTGATATCTTTCAGTGTGTCTGTGATACCCTGATATCCTTCAGTGTGACTGATACCCTGATATCCTTCAGTGTGACTGATACCCTGATATCCTTCAGTGTGTCTGTGATACCCTGATATCCTTCAGTGTGTCTGTGATACCCTGATATCCTTCAGTGTGTGCCTGTGATACCCTGATATCCTTCAGTGTGTCTGTGATACCATGATATCATTCAGTGTGTGCCTGTGATACCCTGATATCCTTCAGTGTATGCCTGTGATACCCTGATATCCTTTAGTGTGCCTGTGATACCCCGATATCTTTCAGAGCGTGATCCCTAATCGTTCAGGAGTGACATTGGGAGTGATACACCAGCGAAAATACACCTGGAGAAAATGCCTACCTGCACTAAAATCATGTTAAGAGTTGGAACTTCGTCGTCAATAAGGGCTGTTTTGTCCTTAATCATGCTGACTCGAACGCGCACAACGTCGCAAACAATCGAGAAAATACGGCAGTGAACTAGCAGCTTGTCTGTTCTGCTGTGAATGGTAGAAAATAGCCTGCTACTGAGAATCTTTTTAAACAGGCTAGACTCTTTGCAGGTCCATTCGCCGTCAAAGTGAGTGAATCCGCGAGGCTTAATTTCGGCTAGTTTGATTTCGACAGCCAACGGAGGGTACTCTCGCAGATTTTCGGGCATGCTGCATAATTCATTGACAAGCACGCTGCCAGTGTTGCCGTAGTCGATAAATCTGACCAGAATTTTGCCAGCCTGCGGCGCGCCGAGCACGCAGCAGCGATAATAGTCTCCTTGGTAGGGAGCCAAAGCCATGAGTCCGACAAATGGCTCACTACTCAATCGAGTTTTAGTGCAATTCTGCAGCTGATTTAGCATCTCGTGCTCCATGCCAAAGAAATCTTTCGGAATGCCGTAAAAGTGCCCAACATTTACAACATGTGTTGGTTCGACAAAAAAATTTTGTTCTGAACCAAGACAGGCAAGTGGCGATTTTGGCCCATCATTAGCCGCACCGGCAGCGAGTCGGTCGGTCTCTTGGAGTAGAACTCCTGCAAGACCGACATGAACTTGCTGCGCTGATTGGCATCTCGATAGCGCAAACGAAAGACGGCCATTTTTCCGGCCTTCAGCGCCAGCAGTACCGACGGATGAATTCGGCCAACCAAGGAAGGCAGGCCGCAGGCCGTGTCAGGATT
Organism: Macrostomum lignano; assembly: GCA_002269645.1. Taxonomy (NCBI): domain Eukaryota; kingdom Metazoa; phylum Platyhelminthes; family Macrostomidae; genus Macrostomum; species Macrostomum lignano. The sequence goes on from NIVC01002999.1 coordinate 125,417, forward strand.
AGACTTGGCCTCGGTGTCCATGACGTGCTCAACGTCGAAGCTGACAAAACATTTTGAATTCTCACTGGATACGCTAGGCTCGCCGAGCACTTTGTGCATGCAATATTTTTTAACTAAATCGGCTAATTGGCGACGATATAAATCGCCTTCGTTAAGCGGAAATCGCGCTAAACATGACCGTATTGCTAGGATCATGGCCGGCAAACTCTTTACTGGCGCCAGTCTCTCCGTAGGCGGACGTGTCTCTAATAAAGAAATTTGGATAGAAGGCGCCAGCCAGTACGATCGGCAATAAAATTTTGTCAACTTCGTCTTGCGGTTCCTTGGCGTTGGCGCCTTGACGCGAATTGGTTGGACGAATGTTAAATTTTTCTAATCGGCGAAGCAAATCAGTGTGCAAACTTTCTACTTCTTTTAACGCCCTCGGATCAATAAATTTGGTCCGGCACCAGCGAATCACTTCCATATCGGAATGGAAAACGCCCGATTGGCGATTCTGTAGAAAATTCTTAAATGCGCTGCACATTGCGACGCTGTCCGAGCAAGAGCCTTGTGAGTAGATTAGTTTTTCCTCAAATGAGTAGATAGCCTGGTCCGGCTGGAAATCGACAATAGGCCTGGAAAATAGGCTTTTACTACTGCTCATGCAAGCGCCAATGATCACTCCGTCTTCTAGGCAGCCAAAAATGAAGCTGAGCACAATCAGCTTGCCAACAAGAATGTCAACAGGTAGATGAGCAATTACCCGCCTAGAAAAGTCAATTCGCCGTCAAATGATCGGCAACATTGCTTGATAGAGCGGAAACAAGTTTCAATCGAATAACACTTTCGGCAATTCTAACTGGCGACGGTGGATCGATAGCAGCGGTTAAGAAGCTTAACGGCGCCTCGCCCATGAGTTTCACTTTGAGAATGCAATTCTCAATTGGGCAACGAAGCATAGCTGACGGTTCAAACTCCTCTAATTCAGCATCAATCTCTGGGGTAATTAGCCGGTAACAAACGCCTGACTGTAGGCGACCAGCGCGACCCGAGCGCTGCTTCAAATTGCTTTTTGAAGCCCAACCAACGCGTAGACTGCTCAGCGTTGAGTTGTCATCCTTGCACAGATACTTAGTCTGGCCAGGTCGATAACGTAAACAATGTCTTTCAATGGTAATAGAAGATTCGGCTATATTAGTAGCGAGAATG